>VUQK01041249.1:0-24536 GCA_015106715.1 Bujurquina vittata
CAAAGGCTGCTTTTAAATCCCCAGTATCTGAAGCTAAAAGAATACCATTAAAAACCTTCAATAGTGCAGTCTCTGTACTATGGAAAGGTTTAAAACCAGACTGAAAAACCTCGAAAATGTCATTTGATAAACAAAAGAAGAGGTGATCGCTGTTGCCTTCTGTAACAAGGGTTCAAATATGAGTAATCTGGGCATCTGTTGGACTATTTTCAGCAGCAGACTGTCACACATTTGGTGTGCTCGTGAGTTAGCAGGATGGTGCATGAAGCACTGAGTCAAAGTAAACTAAGGCGGCATTAATGGTTTTAGCCTCTTCATGAAATTTAGTGACAGTACCAACTCTTTGAAATGAGACCTGCCTTATCTAATTTCACAGAACTCATCTGACTTATGGTGTTGGGATTTTTTGTGACATACTGACAGTAATATATATATAGGCGTGGGAACCGGGGGGGACGGCGGGGACATGCCCCCCCAATATTGGAGACACCCTACCCAAAATTTACACAGTATTTATGGATCTGTCAGGTTTCCGATATGTGTCCCCCCGAATAGTAAACTTACTCATACGCCCTTGGTAATATACTTTTAACCGTTAACGGCCATGGTGGGTTTTGTTAAGGCTCTACGGTCAAATAGTTCTCTCTTACATGTACCTCCAATATTGTTTGCAAGTACTTTTAGAGTACTTTGGAGAACTTGCAGAACTGCACCCTTAATACCATCTTGCATCAATAATCCATCTTTATTCTGTTGGCATGTTTGTCCTCATCTATGATACATCTCCATCTGCTGGATACCGGCTCACTGAACAGTTTGATCAGCATGAAAACTTGGTACACATTCATATTCAGATGGCAACAGTCCACAGTGAAGACTTGTAATGGCATTTCCCTTCCCGGTGAAGATAAATGTGTCTAAATCAAGTTATGAAGTTCAAGCAGATCTCTTGTTTTTAAAATTTATAAAGCTTTCCTTCATAAAAGACCGACTTTACATATTCTTACTCTATAGGAGTTCGAATCATTTTCATGTCAGCCAGAACAATATTCCTGTAGCGGCGCTCCAGAACACCCATAAACTCCAGGTAGTTGGTGAACTTGAAGCCCTGAATTGGCTCCTCCTGCAGGTAGAGAAGAAAGCATTTTAAGCGTTATATATAGTGCGACATGATGAAAACATTTTGTGACATACCCTTTTTTTGTTTTTTTTGGTTTTTTTGTCCATTGCCACCTCTGCAACACTTTGTTTTATTTAAAAAGCTTATTTCATAGCACATAAACTCAATGGGCTTAACAGAAGATTAAAAACATGAAAATTGATTGATTCTGGGCAATAAAATAAATAAATAAATAAAACTTTACAAAAAAAGAAATATAAGTTAATATAAGTACTTTAATACTTGGGTAAAATGATTATCAAAACTGAGATCATCGTCCAAATTTTGCCAAGGTTCCTGACCTGCTCACCGTTTCAAGAAAGAGATGATAAACATGAACAAATTTTCTGTCTCAGAAATATCTGTTATTGGTCCCAAAAAAAAAAAGACAGTCTTCAGTTCTAGAATGATTTTACACATCTGCTGGATGTCTAAAAACATGTCTAAAATTGTGAATATCATCAGTGCAGCTCATCAGTTTGTGAACAGAGGTTAGATCATCAGTGGAAAATGATAGGTGTAACTGTGTATCATCTGCATAAGAAAAGTAGAATATATAGTGTTTTTTTAAAAAAATCTTTATTATGTTAGCACCATAAAGAATCAATAAAGAAACAATCATAAAAAAACAATTCTTTATGAATATTAAAGTGTAAGGGAACAAGAACAGACCCCTAATTTAATTCTTATTCTTACTTGATCTCATGGCTGCTTTTGTTGATAATGACATTTTAATTCAAAGACTTCATAATTCAGTTGGTTTAACAGGTCAGATTCTTGAGTGGCTCTCATATACCTAAAGGTAGAATTTTAGTTTTAGATATGCACAAATAAGACTAAAAGTCTCTGTGAATCACTGTAGATCTACAGGTCATTGGTGACTTTAGGACGTATCAGGTTTCAGAACTAATCATAGCACAGAAACAGTTCTAAAGTATTCATTGAGTTGTTTAGAAATAACTTTTACAGAGAAAAGGAACGTTAGAAATTGGATCAAAGTATTTTTCCTCGAGTAGCACTGTGATTTCAAATAAAATTGAGAAAATGCCAGTCTGTAAGCAGTTTTGCTCACTCTGTACTTCACCTTAATTTAGAACGCTTCCTGGAAATTTCATTCTGACCACTTGCCTTTCTGCTGTGGATCCCCTCCAGTGTGTCCAAACAGCAAGTCTTCAACTTGAATTTCATTTAGAGGAAATGACCAAAGTCACAGGGAGCTAAATTTGACAAGAAAAACTTTGGCCAGAACACCCAGCAAACTGTTTAAGTCATCTGCACCGTATAGCTTTGCTGAGTTTCCTCGGGGTCTTACAGTAGAACTCTGCATAGATAGTCTGACCATGAGGGAGTCATGGATGGAGAGTGCACCAAATATCTTTGCTGAGTTTCCTCGGGGTCTTACAGTAGAACTCTGCATAGATAGTCTGACCATGAGGGAGTCATGGATGGAGAGTGCTCACACCAGTGAATGATGAAGGTAAGGACGAGCATGCACAGTGTTATGCGCCTGACATGATATGGCTTCTTCTGGCTTGGAAACTGCAGATTCTTCCTTTGATAAAATGCTCTTTGGTCTTGTTCCTGTTTAAAAATGTGCACAAGCAAGTGGTCAGAAAGGGATTTCCAGGAGCGGTCCAAATGAAGAGCAAGGGGAAGAAATTTGAGAGGGGCAGCAGGAAAATTTAAGGGTGGAATGGTGGATCTTTTTGACCCCTTACTGTGCTTTAGATTTACTGTGTGACCCTCAGTGTGAAATGTTTGCTGTTATAGATTATGAACAGATTTAAGTGTCTTAAATCAAAATAAACTGGGTGTTATATAGGCATTAGTTAAATGAATGAGAAGGCAATCTTCAGACCACCTTTGTCTCTTGTAAGTGGAATATGCAGGAGTACCACTTTAGTACAAAGTACAAATAAGGCAATCAAAAGTTTCAAAGTACTTTGTAAAGAGCACATTACCATCAATTGACTAGTTTTTTTTTTTAAACTGCAGTTAATACAGCTTAAAAGACACCAAAGTATGTGTCCTAAGATGTGCAGGGAGACGCTGTTCGGAGGGAGAAGCAGAAGGTGGCTTACTTTATCATTGTTCACTTTGTTAGGACATGAGGTGTGAATAATTTGATATAACCTTTTCATTAAAATGCTTTACATTCAATCTGTTTCAAAGTCACAGGAAATCAAATCTCTGGTAATCAAATGCTGCACCGTGCCAGTAAACAACATGCTTGCTTAGTGTTCAGGTAATGAGGTTTTACGTGTTGGAAAAGCAAAACAAACAGGGTTGCATAGATATCTTAATAACCACGACCATCCCCACTGCCTACACGCGCACACACCCGTGCACACACACAAGAGGAAGTAAATTAACAAGCATCGATATCTTAACTAGAGAGACGTGTAGTAGACCAGACACAGAACATTTATTTGGCTCATTTGTTCAGTCAGGATTTTAATTTCAGCTGCTATAATTGCTGCCTGAGCTTAAGTATGCATCTGTCATGGCAACACCCGACCCCATGGGCAATGCAAACACTACAACTGTAGCTGGTGTGCACTGTGACTGTGAGTGGCATCATCAATTAAGAGCCTGAGGAAACCTGCACCCAGAGGACAATCTGCATTTAGAATAACGTATACACACACACACACACAACGCAAAGTCCCACCATTGTCAGTATGCAGGCCAAGAATTTAAAAAGAAAGAGAAAAAAAAACTACCACCATTAAATGACTTCTGCAACTTTGTCAGCATCCTCTTAATTTTCTTTCATCCCTTTGCAGTGATGTGCTAATTATGTTTTAATTTTTGCAGGTAAATAACACATACAAGTGCACAGTGCAGTGAGAACACAGTGACCACTATGAGCACTACTTAAGCCCGCAGACTCATTCTAGATAATTTATTCGTTATTCTGATGGCACATTAATATAAACATTACCAGAGCATTCCACAGATTTATATGTTAATTGTGGCAGGTATGGGTGTGTGCCTTTTTTAAATGAATTATTAAGGTTGGAAACTTCTCCAGTCTTCTCTCTAAATATATT
Organism: Bujurquina vittata; assembly: GCA_015106715.1. Lineage (NCBI taxonomy): Eukaryota > Metazoa > Chordata > Actinopteri > Cichliformes > Cichlidae > Bujurquina > Bujurquina vittata. The sequence continues at coordinate 4,213 of VUQK01041249.1, forward strand.
TTTTATTCCAAGTAGCCACCTCATTGTCTCTATAGCGAGTGTCTCATCCTGGGTTTAAACTCCAGCTCCTATCATCATACTTTAGTTCGGCTCTGCCACTGTTTAAACTTGACAAAATAGGTGAAAAGTAAGCAGAGCTGCAAACTAAGAAAGTAAGCGTAATAATGTAATAAGATGTCATTACTTGTGATTTTCCAATACAAAGCAAGTCTTGACCAGGGAAAGACACAGATGGGTATGGCACTCAAAGAATCCTAAACTGAAATTCAATGGGAGAATTCAGTAAACACAAAGATGGTGGCAGAAGTTCCAGGGAGAAAGGGTTTCAAGGATAATACTATGGAGACAACTGAAATCAAAGTTAATTTAAAAGAACTGCAATTTAAGATGAGTGCTGAGACTTCTGAGAGTTGCTTCTAGAAGGACTCTGATTTGACTGTGAGCTCTTTGTTGTATTCATTACTTTTCTCCATAGAGTATAACACATACACCAAAAAAGTCGAATTTTTTTTAAGTAATCAAAGTTTGTTAGGGGGATGTGTTTCTTCATTATCTATCATCTACTACTATGCAAATCACCTCAGTTATTTGGTGACCCTTATTAACCATCCACTAAAACAGCAAGTGTAACATTTAGGATCATGTCTTTTATGAAGGAATATTATCGTGATTGTAGAAATACCACAGACTAGTGAAGTGCAAAGATGGGAAACAGATTAAGAGAAATGCAGCGATGCATTTTTATAATTTAAAAGGAGAAAACAAAGTGACTTCAGGGGAGTGACTGCTCAGAGTAAGGAACAAATGAGTTTTCACACTGATGAAGGACTCGGCTCCTCTGATTATTCTAGGAAGCATTGCATTTCTATATAAGAACATTTAAAAGAGAAAAAGGATTGTTGTGATTACATCTTCTTAAGAATTATACATCACACACAAGACATAAATGATATACTGAAGCTAATAATAATAATTCAGCAGTACCAGCTAGATTACTTTAAAGCTATTGCAGCCAAGTTTTGTTACTGTGGATGCACACAATAAGGAGGGCATATAGGTTATTAATGCAGGGTCTGGCACTGGATTCTAGTCAGACCTTCAGAATCTTTATTTCGGTCAGGATTTTGAGGAGTGAAATAAATTCTAAAGCATTCTCTGGAGCTTGAAAAAGGCAAGTGGACTTCTTTTTGTTGAAAGACGTTTTGCCTCTCAGCCGAAAGGCTTCTTCAGTTCTCAGACAAATGGTGGAGAGACCCAGGTACAGACCCAGGTTTTTCAAGCTCCAGAGACTACGATGACCTGGATGACTGAGAATCTACACAGACAATTCTAAAGCATAATCTAAACTCAAGCTGCTTGGCTTGTTTAGTTACTCCACTGACAAACGGCCACTGGCACAGTTACAAACTGTGATGGAGAGTAGAGATCGGTGGTGGAAGTACTCGGAAGAGTATTTTTGGTTTGTTGCTTTAAGAACGGTGAATAAAGAACAAGAAAGGTGCATAGAACGTGAGCATTGCTGAAAATAGTTTGATTAAAGAGGGCTGCACAGAATACAGTTTCTGTGCCAATGTTTAGAGTTGTTAAGTGGAATACTTTCATGATTAACAGGCAATGTGAGCTGCTTAATGTTCCACATAATCTTAATGCTATATTAACTATTTTCACTTATGAGGTCATTAGGTAGGATAATTAATGCAATAATTACCAAAGATTTTAATATTTTTTCAATCTTGCACTGACGTGATGAATTGATGTTGATATTCAATGTGAGTTTGGATACCCAGAGAAGGTAAAATTAATAGGAATATATTGAAGCGTATAAACAGTTTTGTTTTTTTTTGCTTAGTTAAACGACAAACATGACAGTTAGTGACAAAGTCAAGCTGATGCAGTTCATCCACTTTTGATTAGAGGAGCAGATTAATGGGCATCCAGAACGGACACTTTTGCTCTTTAACATTCTTTCATTCTGTGAGACAGAGTAGCATCACTGTGAAATTCACAGTGCAAAAAAAAAAACCTTATTTATCTGATACTGGGCTTTGGCACAGCCCCTGAGTCCATCCACTGTCTGAAACAAGCCATCGCAGCGCCCTTTCTTGCTTCTGATTGGCTGCCTTTTGAAAACATCTGTTTGAACAGCACAGCTCTGTGGCTGAGATAACCATATTAAGAATGCCCCTGGATAGTGTAGTGACACCATTACAATAGACTGGAGGTTTGAACCCCAGTCAGGTACCAAGCCTTGCAACCTGAGTGAGAGATAAATCTGGAAGGACATTAGTTCGCTAACAGACGTGCATGGTGTTGTCCTGGAAAAGTACAACAAGATCCCCATAACTGAACTGGCTCCAAAACCTGACAAACAAAGGCTACTTGATGCAGAGGGCAAGAGAAAAAACTTGTTTGCCAAAGAGTCATTGAGAACTTCCCAGAACAAGATCCAACCAACAGCAACACACCTGCCGGCTGAAGAAACGACCTTAAGCTACTTAAGTTAGTTAGTACACTGCTACTTATCTGCAAACAAAAGGTACTGACCCAGACTGGCTAACACAGTACAGATCAATCCTGATCAGAAAGGATCCCCACAAGACAGACTGCAGTGCCTAGCAGTATACAAGGTGCATGGAGAACTTCTATCAGGAACAGAACTGGATAACTGTTAGTTAAGAGAAGGAAGGTGATCCTGGCTGAAGGGGTGGACTTAACAGATATACAGGACAGTTAAAAGTGCCTAAGTATCTCGCAGTCCAAAGGGAACCATGATGTAGGTGCAAGAAGGTCCCCTCACAGCCAGATACCTTCTTAAGGTAAGACAGGCCCTGAGAAGCCAGTTATGGTGCGAATAAAACATACACCCTACTGGTCAGCTGGAAAAATAAGTTGGCCACAGGAGGCGAAAGATGCCACTGATGTCAAGACATGAAAACAACTCTCAGTGGATGGAGGTTCCCATCCAAAGTCCAGCACCCTGAGGCTCAGAAAGAGAGCGCAGAGGATTAGCAAATGTCAGACTCACCATGAAATGGTGGCAGATGCGACAGTTACTAATAGATTTTTGCAGTGGTTTTGTGCTGTAGTAGTACATTATTTACAAGGATCAAAGTGAGGTAAGCAAACGTTAAATTGCTTCATATGTGTCATTCTTTGATCAGCTGTTTGATAGCAAAGAAAGCAAAAATCTATATACAGTAGGTTTCTCATTGGTTCTTGTCATTCTTGCTTGGGTGTGCTGTCTCACTTGACCTCGCCTTTTAAAGTAAGAGAGTTTAAGAGGTGCAAGCAGCAAAAACAGCTAAGTTAGTAAGCTAATTCTTTCAGCATTTCACTGAACAGCCTGCCTCTCCAGAGAGCAGCTGCACACACACGCCCTAAAATCGGGCTGTGGGTTACCAGGTTGCACATATAGACACACATCCATCCTTCCTCCCTTACTTCCTTAGGTTGGAAGGTGGAGGGTGGAGGCTGGGTTGCCAGCAGCCTAAGCAGAGAAGCCCAGATCTTCTCCTCCCACGCCACCTCCTCCAGCTTATCCAAGGGAACACTGAGACGTTCCCAGGTGAGCCGAGAGCCATCTCTCCACTGTGTCCTGGGTCTACCAGCCTCCTCCCAGTAGGACATGCCCAAAACACCTCGCTCAGGAGACATCCCAGTCAGACGCCCGAATCAGCTCAACTGGCTCCTTTTGATGCGGAGGAGTAGCAGCTTTGACCCTTCCTGAATGACCAAATTGCTCATCCTATCTCTAAGGGAGAGACGCCAGCCATCAGTCAGAGAAAGCTCATTTCCACTGCAGTCTCATTCTTTCGGCCACAACCCAGAGCTCTTGACCATAGGTGAGGATAGGGATGTAGATCAACCAGTAAATCGACAGCTTCGCTTCACTGCAGATGCAGCTCCAGTCTGTCTAGCAACTGGTGGCTAGGACTCTGGAGGGCACACTAAAATATAAGAGAAACCTGAGAAAAATGGTACTCCAAGCAGTTTCATTTATATGAAAAACCAAGAAGTATGCCACTATTGCTTTATATACTACTGTGGTCTGCACCAAAGTAGGCTTGATATCACAAAAAGATGTCAGCTGGCAGTAACATATTTTCCCCACACATAAGAGGAATGGGTGGTTTTACGTGGTCTCCGAGTCAGTGGCAGACACAATCTTGTTCTTTTTCTGTCTGCTTTTCCACTCACCACTTCAGCATCACTGCAGTTTAACTCCAGCCAGACTCAGAGTGTTTGCAACAAGTCATTTGCCTCTTCAAATTTTAATTTAGATGAAATAGAGATATACCCCCCTAGTGAGACAGGATGAGTGTAGAGGAGAGCAAGTGTGTGTGAATGTTTTAAAAAATCCTTTAATACCGCATCTGTCTGGGTAAAATACTCCCTTCACATTGTTCCCATAGAGAGAGACAGAGGAGAAGAGGAAAGATAAGGCGGTTGGATGCAAACCAGCATGTCTAAAACTTTTACAGTTAAGCTCAGGACAGGAATTGTAAATTTCTCACTTACACACACACACACACACACACACACACATGCAGAGACACAAACACACACTGTCTCAAAGCTCGCCTCTTGCAACAGTATCTGATGCTACAGCTCATTAGAGGAACTTCCTCAGATAAAGCCTCCATAACTGATCTTTTATTCACGAAAACTGTCAGCGGCAGCTCATGCGGGTGTTAACATCAGAGCTATAAGGCAAAGACAAGACGGATCGAAATGCTTAACGAGTAATGACGAAGAGTGCTTCGTGTCAGTGCCCGTGTTGATTTGGATATTAGAAGTCCATATCTCGGAAACCATGATGCCTTTTGTGAAATCTCTACAATGTTCATACAATTCACCAAGCAGAATACATTTTATTATGCACTATTAACGCTCAGAATAGACTTTGTTTCAGTAAAATACACCGTAGTAGGGCGATGAGTGAACATGTTTTAAAAGTTACGTTTTTTTAAAAAATTTATTATCGATGTGAATCATGAATGAATGAATTTAAAGGATGACCTATATAATGCTGTACCAAATTTACAAAAGCAAATCTATAAATTCAGATTTCTATTCCTGTGTTGAATCATATGCTGTAGTCTACGCAAGTGGACGATTCATTGTGAGCATTTATAGTTTGTCTACAATAGCTGGCAGTGGGGTTTCTTAGCCATTGTGTTGAGTTTGATGCATACTTCAAACAAGAGAATGAAAGTGAGCTGAGCATGTTGGAGTTTGAACTTATAAATGTTTAACAACAGTTACTTTTACTGAAATTGTTGCAGCACCGAAACGAGAGAAGATGTCAGAACCAATTGAGTCCACACGCGGAGTGGCAGACTTACGAAAATGAGAAAACAGCATGTTGCTACACTGGCAGTACTGCCTATTGGGTTTGAATTAGGAGCAAGCGCAATACATTTGCACCCCATTATTCTTCCAAAGAAGCATTATCTTTTGAAAACTCGATATGGACCAGTCACAGCTGGGGGTTGCTGTGATGTATAGTTACATTTGTGGCAAAGTGCAGATCAGGTTATAGCATAGCTGTGACAGATTGGACTGGACTGGATGGGATCGGATTCAATTCAACAGTATATTCGTCCATCCGTCCATTTTCTGCTGCTTATCCAGGTTGCAAGTCCGAGTTGGAGGGGGCCCCTGCAACTGCCAGGGGCAATTGAAGTCAACAGCACTCCATCCTCATAGTATTCAGTGTGAGAAAGAAACCACGGCCCCCTCCTGAGTCACCTGATGGTTTGTCAGAATTGACTTGGAGCCAACCGGAAGTCCACACTCCATGATCTTGCCAATCTCCTAACCAACATCCAAGTTTGCTTAAGCTACTGCCAGTGCCACACTCTTCTTGGCATGACTGTATCTGTCAGCTATCCCACAAGCTGATCAAGCTTAACAGAAGTACTTCTTCATCTTGACAACTCCCTTCACCTCCAGCTTTCACCATCTGGTTTGACACGACAGGAGCCAACTGCCTCCATAAAGCTGCCTCAGCATGATCTTGCCAATCTGAGGTAAGTCCACTTAGACTGAATGTCCCCAGCGTCCCTCAGAATGTTGTTGACACTCAGACCGGGACCTGTGGAGGGTGTTCTCAGTGCAACCTCACGATACCTTACATTTGGGTACACCAGGACTGTCCACCAACCTCCACTACCTGATCCGACCCATCGCCAGGTAGCAGTCAGCTAACAGCTCTGCTCTTCTCTTCACTCACTGGCTGGTTTGCACTAAGGCTAGCACTTTTGAGCTACTATAGTAATGCATATTATTACAGGTTTGTAAAAAGTACTGCTCAAATACTGCTGTTTTAAGACAACAACTCTGCATTAATATAGTCTGGAAAATGTCAAGAACCTAAAGTCTCTGAAGTCTCAAAAACCATCAAACACTGATGAATGTGGCTCTCATGAAGAACGTCCCTGGAAAGGAAGGCCCTGGAAAGGAAGGCCAAAAGTTCACTCTACTGCAGAGCATCAGTTCATTAGCGTTACCAGCCTCAGATATCACCAATTAACAGCACATCAAATTAGAGCTCACATCAATGCTTCACAGAGTTCAAAGAGCAAACACGCCTCATCATTAAATTTTGGAAGAAAAATTTGGCCCTCAAATTGCTACAAATGAGCCAATACAAGGGAAGGAGACCAATAAAAATAAAAGTGAAGAAACACATGACCAAGCAAGAGCAGACCAAAGAAAAAAATGAATGATTACTATTAATATTTATAATATACACATGAAGAGATAAGAGAATCCCAAAAGTGGGAAATGCTGTTATCCAAGCAAAAGGAGCTTACTGCATAAATTCAAATGTGTTATTACATAGTTTTGATGTCTTGATTTTTGTATAATATAGAAAATAGTTTTAAAAAACACAGTGAATAAGAACTTAAGGGTACTGTGTGAGTCCAGCTAGTCTTGTTTGCCTGGCAAATTATTTTATTTGCAAGACAATGCAGGTTTGTGGCTAAAAACTACAATTACTGTATGAAACTTTATTAGGTACACCTTTTAGTACCAGGCTGAACCATCTTTTGCTTTCATAGTTGCCTTAATTCTTCGTGGCATAGTTTCAACAAGGTGCTAAAAAAATTCCTCTGAGGTTTTGGTCCCTATTGACACGACAGCATCACACAGTTGCTGCAGATTTGTTGGCTGTGCATCCATGATGTGAATTTCCCATTCTACCACATCCCAAAGGTGCTCTACTGGCTTTAGATCTGGTGACTGTGGAGACCATTTTGACTAAACTGAACTTATTGCCATGCCCAAAAAATCAGTTTGAGATGACTCTGCACGTTATTCTCCTGGAAGCAGCCAACAGGAGATGGGTACACTGTGGCCATAAAGGGATGGACATGGTCATCAACAATATTCACGTAGGCTGTGATGTTTAAACCATGTCAATTTGGTATTAAGGGGCCCATGGTGTGTCTAAAAATTCTCCCCACACCATTACAAGGCCAGCCTTAACCACTGATACATGGCAAAATTGATGAATTATTTCATTTTGTTTATACCAAATTCTGATCTTACCATCTTAATGTCACAGCAAAAATCAAGACTCAGCAGAGCCGGCAATTTTAGCGAGTCTGTGTAAACTGTAGCCGTAGTTTCCTGTTCTTAGCTGACAGGAGTGACACCCGGTGTGGTCTACTGCTGCTGTAGCCCACCGGCTTCAAGGTTTGACATGGTATGTATTCAGATACTCATCTGCATATGTTGACTGTGAAGCGTGACTGAGTTACTGTTGCCTTCCTGTCAACTCAAAGCTGTCTATTCTCCTCTGACATCAACGAGACATTTTTACCAATACCAGCCTTTGTCAACTCCATAACATAACCATCTTGGTTATGTGGGAAAACCCCACCAGATCAGCAGTTTGTGAAATACTCACCACTAACAACCATGTCACATTCAAAGTCACTTAAATTTCCTTTCTTCCCCATTCTGATTCTCAGTTTGACCATGTCTGCATCCCTCCTGCATAGAGTTGTTGCCATGTCATTGGCTGATGAGATGCTTGTGTTAACAAGCAGCTGAACAAGTGAATCTAGTCACTAAGTGGCTAGGTAGTGTTTTTAATGGAAGAAATATTTTAAATTTTACAGCACATAGGGTTTTTGAGGAAATTCTCAACAGAAAAAGGGAACTGGCATAAACTTGTTCCTCTCTTACACACACACACACACACACACACACACACACACACAGAATTACTAATACACAAGGCCTCCTTAAAGGTTTAAAATAAATTTCAGCATGTTCTGTTAATATTGCATGTATACTCTACTACTGACTCCATCTGACCTTGAGGAAGACCTGTAGCTCCTGGGACTGTGTGTGCTGCAGGATGTCTGGCTGCAGGTGTTTAAATATGGCCACACACATGTAAACCTGGTAGTCGGGACCCATCACCACACAGGTGCAAATATAGTGGCAGATTTCTGTCCAGTCCAGATAATTCCAGAAACACTGAGTCAGCCAATGGAGGCACATCTGTGAATAAAAAAAGAAGACCAAATGTTGTTGCGGTGTCGTTGTGACGCAACTTGATCTACTCTACAACAACAGAAAAACATGATGTTTTAGACAACTATTGTAACCCTTTTGAAAAATTAAATGTCATTCTAACACCCTATCCTTAACATCTTTTCAGCCTTTCTTTAGTTTTGTGTATCAAATATAAAAATAAATTTTAAAAAGAAACTTAATACATAACTGTATGTGTTTACATCTTGCACGGTATCTCGTTTCTGAACTGAGGTTGTTCAAGCATTTAATTAAATTGATATAAAGCCGCCAAATAATTAAATGTAAATAAGGAGAACATAAATGATAAGCAATCACAGAAAAATATTGACACGGAGTTACAAAACCATGGAAGCCCAAATGAGAAACATTAGGTTATGTTTATTTGAAAGGCACTTTTCTAGTGACAAAATATTTCAGTATCTTTTAATTACAAACCTCATTTAAAACACACTGCTGAAGTACTAGCAACCCAGCTTTTGAATTCTGACCTTTAAAAAAAAAGGGTCACTGGTCATGTGAACTAAGAGGTTTGTTGGGAAGATACATTGCTAACAGTCCCCTCCAAAAGTTCTAGAACAGTGAGGCCAATCCCTTTATTTTTGTCAAAAGGTAACATTTTGGTTTGACAATAAAAGATAAACATGAGACAAAATATTAAACACTTCAGTTTTTATTTCCAGGTATTTACATCTGGATCTTATACTCAGTTCAGAAGATAGCACCTTTTGTCTGAAGCCACCCATTTCTCTTGCTTTATTGATTACTCAGACAATAAATAGCGCTGAATGTCTACACTCAGTTTCAGATTTGGGTTTTGCTTGTGCAGACTGTGCATTTACAGTTACCAGAGGGCTGCCTATGCGTGAAAAACAAGCAACCGTGAAGCTGAGAGAAGATGGAAAATCAATCAGAGCCATGTTGTAAATTTAAGGACATAACATGTAGCTCAAGGGCTACTTTTGGAACTTTCGCCACATTAACTAGTACAAAAAAGCCGGTCATGCTAGCCTGTTCAGTGTGTCCATGCCTAATAAACAACTGCTTCTACTGCTTTTGCTATAAAGCAGAAAGCTCACTTACATTTTCATTATATTACCTGCCTACCACTATAAAAAAAATGTGCGTTCCATAAATGTAACACAAAGTGAAACAGAAAAATCTCCTAAGATACACATTTACCATGGTTAGATTATGGACAAGGTGTTTACTTTTCTTGGGCAAGTGTCTGAATGCATTTCATTTACTCTGCTGTATCAGCTTTATGAGGCTTCCGGGAAACATGTTTACATTGTGAAAAAATATTCAGTAATTCTCAGCAGGCTTGAATATTGAGGTTGCATTAGGGGACAAAGAGACATGGAGGTGCATGATAATGTTTATTTCTCCAGTCACCTAGTTGATGTCTGAGTTCAAATCAGTGACCTTAATGCACTGGTTCATGGAGGGATTCCCACCCGATCTCACTGAAAAGTACACCCAGTCCTACAATCCTAAAAAAAAAAGTCTGTTTACCAACTGAGGACATTGGATGAATGTTAATTTTAAAAAGGCTACATATATTTAGAGCAGGTTATACTCTCCGATTCTTAACAGAAACCTAAAATTCAGTGAATAGATACTGAACAATGATCTGTTTAGTCAAACAATCTCTGAAATCTGAATATAAATATTGGAAAATTCAAAGTTATAACAACTAAAACTGGACACATTGTATAGCGAGGCAATATAGAAGTAGGGTTACTCAATAATGTAAAAATAGGGGTAAGAAATTAACCGAATTACACCTCTGTTCCATTCACCGCTCATCAATCCAGACACAAAGAAGCTTCCTTTCGCAGGTTAACATATGGAAACCTTGTGGATGGATCCTGTTGACCAAAGATTCACTTTCTACCATCTGGGCTTAACTTAATTAAACTTGGAGCAATTTTGAGCTTTAGGATAGGGCAAAGACACACTGCAATAAAGTGTGAGAAAGGGGTGTACTAGATTTCCACTACAAATCACATTACAGAACCATTTGGAAAATAAGCACAGAACATTTTTTATTTTCATTACTAACTAATCACTAATAGCTATAGCTGAAAATAAAATCCAATGAATCCCCCAGCCCTTTTTGGAAGCTTTTTCTAACTTGTTCAGATCTTTTTTTAAGTGCTGTTTAAGTTATATCACAACTTTAAAAAAAAAACAAAAAAGAGAGAGAGAGGGTAGGGCTATTAGGGAGAGCAAGAAACCAAATACACATCAATTTTAAAATGTGGTATGTAAAATTGGTCCAAAATATTTGCTTAATATGTGCATTAAAGGACATATCCTGGTTAAAAATGACTCCAAGGTTTCTCACAGTGTTACTGGAGGCCAAAATAAAGCCATCCAGAGTATCTGGTCAGACACCATGTTTGACTTCTAAGTTCTTTGTCTACAAGAACTTAGAAGCAGGAAATTAGCGGTATTCCAGGCCTTTGTCCTTAAGACATTCCTGCAGCTCATGGATAGATAAAGCTGGGTTTCATCTGCATAACAATGCAAATGCATGCAATACCTTCTAATAATTTTGCTTAAGGGGAGCATATATAGTATAAATAGATTTGGTCCTAACACATAACTCTGTGGAATTCCATAATTAACCTTAGTTTGTGAAGAAGACTTCCCATTTACATGAACAAATTGGAGTCTGTTAGATAGGATTCAAACCATTGCAGTGCAGTACCTGTAATACCTATGGTCTAATCTCTGTAATAAAATATTATGGTCAACACTATTAAACAACACTGTTTTACAACTACTCTTTCAAGAATTTTGGATAGAAAAGGAAGGTTGGCGATTTGCCTATAATCAGCTGGGTCGAGTGAAGGCTTTTTAAGTAACAGTTTAATTACTGACACCTTAAAAGCCTGTGGTATGTAGCCAATTAATAAAGGCAGATTGATCATATTAAACATTGGTAGAACTTCTTTGAGTGGTCTTGTAGAAATGGGGTCTAACAGACACACTGATGGTCTGGAGGAAATAACTAGTGAAGTTAACTCAGAAAGATCAGTCGGAGAGAAAGAGTCTAAATAAATATCAGCAGTACTGAAAGTAGCTGTACACACAGATATGTCTGTGAGATGGTTACTCAGGGACCTAAGGTGAGTGTGACTGTATTCTCACAGTATTTTTTTACTTAACTTTTTTTCTCCCAAGTATCAGCTCTGACAGCTATTATTAATTTGAACAGGTCAGGCCAAGTGCAGGACAAGTGCAGCTTCCAATATTGTGATACATTTAATGCTGCGGGGAACCTGAGCCTTTTGCCACAAGTTCTCAGAAAAGTTTGATTGTTTTACACAAGTTACTTTAAAATCCTGTTTTCTAAAGCAACCAAAAAGTAAGCATGGCAAATATGTAAGTAATAAAATGGAATCTCCATCCAGGAATGCACAACAAACCGTGGTCAATGTTACAGTCCAGTTTACTGTCTTTCAGCTCACTGTTTTGGTTTGATGGCCCTGAATTAATTTCATTATTACAATGAGAAATCACACAAAAATAATAATCTTTGTTTCCAGCCCCAGTAGGCAGGTGTTTTTAATCAGAAATCCCTGGTAAAGCATTTAGAGTAGCAGATCAATATTGTGCTTATCTTGCAAACTGGTAGAAACCAACGACAGAGCGAAAATGAGAACGACTGCCTTCACATTCATGAGGGAAACAGAAATATAACCCTAAATGAACAATAATGTTGCTCTGTGTCTTTAGATTCAACTAACAACTTTATGACAATGTTGTGCTTATAACTTTTTTTTTTTCTGCTACAGACCTAAACTGTGGAGTGTTTTGGCTCTTCACAATTAGTGGAGATTAGTTCTCTTTAACGTCTAGCCATTATGGGGGAACGTTAGTATTTCGGGTCATGTTTCTGTCCACCTGGTAAATGCCAGGGCAATATTCTGTCACGGTCATGGGCTATTGCCCAGAGTTTTGTGTTCTTTAATATTCTGTTAAATGTATGATGTTGTTTTTTGTATTTGGATTCCTGGTGTATTCTTTGGTAATGGAAATTGGTGCCTCTACTTGGACAGGTGTTGTTTGTTTAGTGAATTTATTTTCTTTTTTTGGTAGGGACAGTGCACATAATAATAACTATCTGTAAAATGTGCCAGAATTAGCCAAAAAGGCTATTTTTCATCTGTTGTCCCTGGACAATCAAACTTTGTCGCGCTACAAACAAATAAACAAGGGTTATGCAATCAAGATTAAAAATGATTAAGCTACACAAATTGGTCAGAAAGCCAAGACTTAGTCTTGGTCTGTGTTTCCACTGCCCATTTTATTTTGTTATGTCTTGGACCTTGTGCTTTGGGGTTAGTTTTGTTTCCTGCGTGTCCCTCCCAGCTGTTTCCCATTGTCTTGTTCCCTAGTGTGTATATATTGTCTGTGTTCTCATCAGTTCTTTGTCAGGCCGTTGTTGTCAGTCTCCTGGTTGGTGGTGTGTTTGTTTCACATCTTGCCCATGAAGATTCTATGTTCTGGATTCTAAGCCTTGTTTTGCCCAGGAAGGATTTTGCCCTATGGTATTGGTTGCAACAATAAAGGACATTTTAATTAACTTCTGTTTACGGAGTCCTGCTTTGGGGTCTTACTCTGCCTGTCACACAACCTGAGAAGACATATTCCCTCTTTTAGCTCCATGTTGGAGCGCCACCAACTCCAGAGGACATATCTGCACACCAGCAAGGCTAACTATGCATATTTTCTGCCCCTATTAATAAAGCTGAAAGCTTCAGATTCATGTGATGATTCTCTGCAGGTTTGTTACCACGAGCATACTGACACATGATTTTCACACTGTTTAGGGCAGAATGACCTCTGAAGAAACTTTTTTTTAATAAGACACATATAATGCTTTGTTTCATGATTCCACTTTTGTTTCAAATGCTGACACTTTCTGCAGATGGATTTTGAATACGTTCCGTGTCCACACTCACACACACACACAGAAACTTGAACACGGCCTTTACTGTATCAATGTCAAAGGTTCTTAATGTTTCATTTGCCACTGCTGCTTTGTCAGGCTTTCAAAGCTCAAACTTTTGAAATAGATTTTTTCATTTCTCATTGAAGAACAGGTGCCCATTATCGCCTTGAACAGAAAGGAGATGAACTGAATGTTAACGCATTACTCCACCCCGGAGACGGCAAGTTCAGATCTTTGATGCAAATGCGCAGAGTCTTATAAGCACCCCTGCTGCCGTACATAGTGTGAGCCTTCACTGTCAACTGGAGACACGCAGAAGACAAGATCAAACATGAGAGTGTTCAAGGTGAAAAACCTTTTTTGTGCTTCATTGTTTGTGTGTGAGAAAGAGAAGCAGAGAGGAGAACAGATCTAACTTTTCACCTGCTCTGGTATTTAAAAAATAAAAAAAGGAAAAGGGTTCAATGTCAAAGCTGTATGATGGTATTTTAAATTCTGCTGAAGTCAAAGCTGAATGAAAAGGGAGACCATTTACAGGGTGACAAGTGTGGTTATGAAAGGTTTTGGGACCTGATTTTTTTTTATATATATATATATATATATATATATATATATATAGAGAGAGGGAGAGAGAGAGAGAGAGAGAGAGAGAGCGCAACGTCAAGAGCTTAACAGATTGTTGTCCGTCTTGGCCAAAGTACTGTTGCAGTGTCATTTAAATTGAACATTTCTATTCCAAATTTAGTTCCTTTTATTCCCTCCATTAGTATTCATTATCATCCTTTGTGGATCCTGGAAAACCGAAGTTGTTATTCCAAAGTATTTATTACTTGAAAACTAAAAGGCTGCAGCCAGTAAATATTATCTTCAGAGTTCATTAGTCCTCATGAGGTGAGTCTGTGTTCACGTTAACACATCAGTTGGTTAAATAGCTCCATTTTGAAGTAAAGCTTCTCCGTTTTGCTGCTTGAATGTTATGCCTGAAATTGAAGAAATCTACAATGGACTTCTTTTTGTTGGGTTTGTATGACCTTAACAGTTGTCAGCTTGTATTTGAGATCATCACCGATGTAAAAAGGTAGATATAATTTTTCTTCTCTTGCCGTCCAACAGGTTTGCTTGATACGAAACTCTGGCTCAGACTGTAAAAACTAATATGTTTAAAAAGCTGTTTGGGGCCAGAATAAAAGCTAACAATAGAGGTGAAAACAATTCTTCAATAACTGCATGAACTGGCTTTGCGATGCATAATATGTTATGTGTAAACTACCGCAGTACACAGTCAAATGTTTTGGAACTCGGGTCTCATAAGAATACATAATATTCTTAATAAAGCGAGAACATGTCAGAGTGAGAGTGTGCAAGATTTTCTTCTTATTAATCTTTAACATTTATCCATAATATTAGCAGTGAAAGAGTAGAGAGCATAATTTAAAATGTATGCTTCATTAGCAGCAGTGATTGAAAGTCTTATTAAGAAAAGGGTGGAGACTCATTCTGCTACTGAAACATTACATATGTGATGTGTTCTAAAACAGCAGGTTAATATTATACTAGCATTGGTTTTAGTTTGTAGCCAAATATGTCTGTTAAACTTTTAAACTGCAAAATTTGCAAAGTGATTCACTTTTTTTTTTTAGGTCCTAAAGCTGAATTGGCTGACAAAAGCCTGCATAGTACTGTAAATTGTAAATGTCTGCTTGTCACAAAGCGGATAAATGTCCCTTTCCTGCTATGAAGAGCCTTGTGATCTTCTGGCACTCCATTTCACATCACTCAAAAATATCAATAAGTACACAAGGAGATAATCTTTAAGGGGAAAAATGACTAAATTCTAACAATCAAGTATTGTGGGTGAAAACAGAACATTTAAAAAAAAAAAGAGTGTGTTATCTTGTCATAGCACAAACCTCATGAGCAAAAAAGTCGGTGCTTTAATATCGCAGATGACACACTTTGGCAAAAAGAACTGCAACTTGCTGAATGGTTAATGTGCTGAATCCATCTGAGAATTAGCAAATATGCTGGTATATTTGGTGTTACAGATCATACCTGCGATGGAGTGAAACCAGACATCCTGAATGCAGAATGGACCAGAGGAACCTCGGCTTTCAGCAGCATCTCCACATAGTGAGCTGTGCACCAGTAGGCAGGAAGGATTCCCGATTCAGCCACTTCCTTAGGAAAATGGATCTGTCACAACAAAAGGATCTGGATTTCATGACTTTTAAAAAATTGACTATGGTGCCGGCATAAATCTGTAAATAATGTTAGATTTTACTTACACTCCTGAGGAATAGTCAAACAAAAATAAAGAAAAAAACATTTACGCTACAAGCTGCAAGTTTGGTGTTCACTGGTGATATGGAGATATAGTCTTCAGACCAATAAAAAGAGAAACAGCACGAAGCTTTGTGCACACACGTGTCAGTGTGCATTCATGCCCACATTTCCTCTATTTGTCTCTGCCTCTTAATTATTTGTGCCCTTTCAAATTTCCGCGATATTGATGAAATCGACCACGTTGTGTAGCTGAAGGCTGTGCGAGATGTTCAACAACTCCGTCTACATCAAATGCACTGAGAGCACAAAACACATGTTCAGTCTAGTCCCATTGTGCCGTAATTGACTTTGACGACAGAAGATAAGACGATAGAGGCAGGTATAATGACAGCAAAGTTAATCTCAGCACCTCCGCTCTCCCCCGCAATTTCGAATGATTGAAACTAGACTTCATTTTAAACTTCTTCCCCTCAGCTGAACTGTCACTTTCATTAATCCCCCCCCCCCAGTATGTTTTCCTCATTTGTACTCAAATCTTTTTATTTCACATCCTGTTTTTCTATTTTTCCTTTCTCGTTGTTGAAAAGACGACGCTATAAAACTGAAAGTCATGAAAGCGATGATTCGTCTCCTTTTATTCGTGTTTTCATTTCTAAGTTTGTTGATGTGCTGCTGCTTTTTTTTTAGGGGGTGGGGGAGTTGTTTGTTTAGGGGGGGGGTTTTGTTAGGATTAAATGAGGACAAGAGAGAGACACACACTTTCAAGCTGTTTGAAATTTGAAGCAGTAGTATCAGAAATAAGGGGTTGGTTTGCTTAACTGTTGCTTGATGTCCAGGTTTACACAACTCATTCAGAGGATGTAAGACTGAGGGACGGGGACTTAGCAAGGAGCTTGTAACAGGAGAGCTTCAAGATGAATAGTATTAAATTTAAAACACAATTCTGGACCGCTTAATCCCAAAACCGGCAGTGACGAGGTTGTCTCGATTTGGTTTGGTCCAGTAAAGCCACACATTGCAATATTTTAGATGAAAATTAACTACAGGGATTACTGTAGACAAAAATATGGTTCTGTAATGTTTGAAGACATTGCTCGACTTTTACTCGAAGGTGGCACCAAAACTGACTGACACCCTGTCAAAGAGGTCACAGGTGTGGCAGCATTTTTTTTAAAACGTGCACCAAAAAAATATCGCGTGTAAACGCTACAGCAGTTTGCATAGCAGCTCTACAGCATGCTCTATCAATTACGAACAGTGAGCTAACTAGTCTGTTAGGACATTCCACAAACACTGATGTTTCAGCTATTAGCCGCTCCAGTGTTAGTAGCTCGACACAGACTGAGCTTCATGTAAAGAGTCCTACAGAATCTACCTACAGGCTGCTGTTAAAAGAAGAGAGGATGCTACTCAGTGGTAAACATGGCCCTGATCCATCTTTTTTTTTCTTGCTTCCATCAAATTCAAAATGAGCTAATATTTTCCTTCAGATGGTACATGTTCTCAGCTTAAACATTTGATAGGCTTTCTATGTGCAGTTGTGAATAAAATGTGGGCTCACCGAGATCTGCATCTATTGAGATTTGCACATAATGATGTAAAATCACTGTGTTCTGTTTTGATTTAGATTTTAATAAAGAATCCTAAACTTTTCAAAACTGGGGTTGTAAAATTACAAGTTATTATATTCTTATTATATTCTATTTAATAATTAGTCTAGCCTAAGAAAGCTGTCTGATAGAGTGTATCCCACACAGGGTGGCAGTTTACTGCATCCTCGCTCCAACCCAAAACCCTCCTGATTGGATGAAGAGTATGACTTCTATTGTTGTCTGTCTTCTTCTAAAATTTGTGTAAAACTTGGAAGCCAGTTTAGCTTGGAAGCTGTCATTGTTGAGAAGAGGAATGTTTTTCCTCAGGCATTTATGCCAAAATGGAGGGCATGTGCTGGAAGAATGCAGAAAGCCAGAAAGTAAGCAGGTTTTTCTTTGGTTGGGTTGATGACATAGTTTAAACTAGCCCTCTGAATCAGACTGGCTGTTTAATCTGTTTGTTGTGCTTGATTTTAGTTTTTATTCTCTCTGGGGCCTGAATCAGAATGTGACAAAGTATGACTATAAGCTACTGTTTATTCTATTTTTTTCCAAATGTCATGAGTTAAAATTGCACCTCTGATGTATCAGATTCTGCATGAGTTCTTTTGTTGACCGGTGTGAGGCTTCGCTTTGTCCACACACTATTCTGACCTGCTCCAGCAGATGGATCCAAACTTAAAAGGATCCATCCACATCACACTCATCATTACATCCTTACACTCACTACAACACCTTTCAATGTAAGTAACTTCCTGTGAGTAACCTTTTGAAGTAAATGTCCCTAAATTCCAAAATTACCACTGACATTCCCAGCTGCTTTTAGTCCTCTCATCTTATCCTGTGAAAACACGAGGTGCTGGTCTGATAATCATATCTGTCAAGTATCCCATTTTGGCCGGGAAATTCCTGTATTTTACTCCTCATCCCGTATTTTTATTTTCCCGTATTTTAAATTTTCAATTTTTGGATTTTTAAAGCATTCCTGTGCCACTCCAAACTGATGGCACCAGCCTCGTGAGAACTGCCACCTGCAGTAGCCTGGGTGGCAGTTCTCACGAGTTTAGCGCCGACAGCGGGAACAACAAATCAGAGAGATGGACGAGTTAGCAAGAGAGAAGGCACTCCTGCCAAAAAAGTTAAGAAGACTTCATATAAATACCTTGAAAAATGGGAAAGGAATTTACTTTCCTAAAGAGGGGGATGATGGGGCATAACTACTTATTCTGTTAGGTTTGTAACTCTGATTTTAGTGTTTCTCATGGGGGAAGGAACGATGTCCGTCAGCATGAAAAGTTTTCCTGTCTTCCACAGCCTCGTTGCAACTATATGCAAATGACCAATTATGACCATTAGGTGATGACGTCATATGTGGAACAATTCCCATATTTTTAAATACAAAACTTGACAGGTATGCTGATAATCCATCTGCAATGCAGTTTTCCTCCATCCTGGCTACAAATCATACTGTTACTGTTTCAGAAATGGAGTATTAAGTCTGAAAGAGGGCTTTTACTTTGAAAGTTCACTCGTTGCTCTATGTGTCTGACTTCCTGCCCTCCTCATCTGTTCTCTGCAGCATGACGTGGTTTCCATCAATTATTGACGGTGTGCATTTTTCGTAATGCAGCGTTAGAAAGCTGCTTGTGAGACGATTCTGAAACTCGCTGTGGCACATCTGGTGGATTTTGAAACAACTCTGGAGGCTCAGCAGGATTTAGGGATTATTCTCAATGCACCCTATTACCCTGCAATATTGTTTTCTTTTTGTTTATATCAGTTGCTTTAATCCACTGCCAGTGTCTTGTGTATTTTATGTTTTGGGTTATTTATTATTTAATTTATGATCTTTAATCTTTTTGTTTAAAATCAGGTCTGAAACTCTTGCGTGTACATTTTTTTTTATACCATTATAAGGTGCAACCAACAGAATAAAAGAAGCATCTTCTGTGACTTAACACACTGATCAGTGAAGTCCCATTGTGACAAGTGAGGGATGGCTCAGACCAAAAAGGTGAGGGACCCTCTATGCCCATATGGCAGCAGTTTGCTAATGTCTATGCAGATGGACTTCTGCTTGCAGCTAGAAAAGTTGCCACCTGCAGACTTTCTAACTGTCAGCAGGAGTTACTCACTTTACTGTAGTTGTATTTGTACTCACCGATGCATGTATCCTGGCTGGCCAGATGAAAGCAGAGGTGAGCAGAGAGGTGAGATTGAGTAACAAACATAAAGACTGATCCATGTTTCCGGCCATGATGAGGAAAACTGTCGAGGCCAGCCAGTCGTGACCTGGATAACCTTCCTGGTGAGTTACTGGTTTCAAAGTTAAGGAGACAAAATGACTGGTAGGAAATATACAAAGACTGCAAATTCACAGACGTGGTGAACAAACAGTGAGGCAACATGAAAGTTTTTGACAAACTTTTTCTTCTTAATTTTAAATACTGTAACACAAATTTAAATAACTGCCTGTGCATTTTATTAACCATCTATAAAGTTAAAATTAAGAAATTTTGTCTTTTTTTTTTTAACAAATTCATAAATATTCTGTGTAGGAACACACTGGGCATTTGTGGGTTAAATAAAATGTAAAGCTATACTAGTTTAGTATCAGCTGATACTGATGCCAGTGAGTGTTATCTACAGAGTCAGCAACAATTTAACAGTCAGTTAACCACCATACACAATCAGCTTTCTCACAGCTGACAAACAGGTTGTAAAGGTCCAATTCTGGAAGTAAAAAAGGCTTCAAACACAGTCACTGGTAAGCTGATGCAAAAACATGATTTTTGTGATTTTATGTGAATATGAGGAGTTAAATATGGCTGCGGTAAGAAGGAGTGGCTCCTTTACTTTGTGAACACAGAGCAGCATACATTTTTTTTTTTTTTTAAAAACAGCGAAACAGCAATAGCAATCAGGCTCCA
>VUQK01041249.1:28473-40766 GCA_015106715.1 Bujurquina vittata
ATTTCAAAAATGCTGATTCAATTACATCAACCTTGAAAGGAAAAAAAAAAAAAAAATAAGGCAAACTTGGCAAATGGAGGAAATTCAGGACTATTGCTCTCCCTAATAGTGAGTGTCCTGCAAAGATCATCCTCCAGAAACCTCCAAAACGGGCTACAATCTTTGTTCAGATGTTTATTATAAGAAAAAAAACTCAGCATCACGGAGGGGTAAGGCCAGCAGTCCACCACCCAAAGCATGGGAAAGGTTGGATGATACACTGAGACAAAGCACACAAGTAAAGCAACAACAGAACAGTGGAAATATTTTCTTATTTTCCAGGTTTTGCTTCTGGAATGACCAAATCAGAGACCTCAGTTTAAACTAATTGAGATTCTGTAGCATGAACTGAAGAGGGCTGTTCAATCAAGACATCCCAGAAATATTTATGAACTAAAATAGTTTTGTAGATGGGACTGATTTAAAATTTCCCCTCATCATTGTGTAATCATAAAACCAGCTACAGAAAAGGTCTGAGGTTATTGCTACCAGAAGAGGTCATTAAATTCACTTATTTGTGCCAGCCTGCACCGTGAGGGTTCTCTGAAAACATTAAGAGTAAAAACATCAGTTTGTTTGGATTTTATCTACAAGTTTTAATTATCTTGGTAATTTCAAAGGGTTCACAAACTTTTTCTTATAATTGAACCTGTAATGAGCACTAAGAGATCAATAAAAATGATTATCTTATAAGTAATATAAATTTATTAACAGGTCTGGGATGTATTACTATGTAAGCGAGCAGTCCAATTGGGTAGTCAGTGTGTTGAATATATGAAAAGCAGGAAAGTAAAGACCCGAGGCCATCCCATTTTATCTTATTTGTTTATGTTTTATAAATAAAAACTCATTATTTTAGAGCAAAGTGATGCATATTTTCCATTTTTTCAAATTATGGGAATGCTGTTGACACTGAAAAAAATCCACTTATTAAAAAAAGTTATGGTGGATGGGACCTCGACCATAACTTGTATAATGCCAACGGAACATTGCTGTATTTAAAATATAAAATGGTACGACTACCTTTACATCCACAGCATGTCCATTTACTGTAAATCTTACAGTACGCACTCTGTAAAGGATACCGAGCTCCGATGATGTTTTAACTCTCTGTGTGGACAAGAAGGTCTTTACATGCTTCATTAGCAGAACCAAGTCGTTCACAGCATCCTCCTTCAGAAGCTTGAGGTGGATTCCATACCTGCAAATATAAATTCAATATATATCAAGCTCCTATCTTCAAGTGTAAATTCTTCATAGAACCACTTGTTACTTTTAGTTATTTACACGCTATACAGACAAAAGCACTGGGCCACACCTCTTAACGTTATTTAAGCGTTTTCAGTCCCACTGCCAGGTATATAAAATCACATGCCCGGCCATGCAGTCTGTCTTTGCAAACCTTTGTGAAAGAATGGGTTGTTTCTCCCTTCTTAGATATTCCAAGATGAATTGTAAATGGTATTATTGCACAGTAGACCACATAAAGACTACATAAAGTTATAGTGCTCATAGTAAACATAGTTTCTTATAATGAGGCCGATGTAAAGCTCAGGCTTCAGACTGCTCTAAATCCTTATTTCCGTTTTTCTTATTTCTGGCTCCGTATGATGGCAGTGAGGAGAAATATCTTTAATATGGTGTTCCCGGGTACGCCGTCTGGCTGTGAGCACAGAAGCCAATCAGAAGAAAACGGGTTTATAGGAAGGGAGCTAAAATGGCTCATTTCAGACAGTGGATAAAATACACTATGACAGAGTTAAATATTAACAAGAATCATCTTGAACTGTGTATCATGCAAAGCTACGCCGCTAGAATTCAAGAATAAAATTATGTTGGAAATCGGCACAATAGCTCCGCTTAAACTACTTTGCTTCTTTATTACTTTTCATCAGTTTTACATTTCTCCTTTTATTTCCCCACCGTTTAAAATTACTGAAATGAAAACCTATAAAAAAGTTCCATGACAATATTAATTCTTAAAAATGATAATTTCCCAGCGTGACTATTTTTCTTTCAGTGCCATTAATCCCTCATGAAAGTCACACTGCCCAATGGGGTATTTTATATCAAACTGAGAGATAAAGCAACACTGAAGTCCAAAGCAAATACCCAGGAGGAGTCCTCAAAACTTTATTCAACAAGTCCAGCGTGCTAAGTGAAAGATTAATTATAAATTCATGTCCAACAACTTTTAATCCTATAATACCGGGCGCTCTGTGGGTAATACTCGCACACTGTGTTGATACCAGAATAAAAACGTGGCACTATGTTCTCCTGAAACTTTTCATCTGCAGAGCCCCCTTCAGAGGAGGTGATTATGGAGTTATTCACTGTTCAGTCAGAGGGTCTATTGTGGGGAAAATAAAGAACAGCAGTACAGAGGAACAATATCAACAATCTTTCAGCAAGAAAAAAAAAAGTTATTTTCTTTTATTTGGTAAACCTAACCTTTTAGATGTGCACCACTGGTCTTTTAGCTTCTTACTGTCAACGGGCTGCAAGAAATCTTGGTGTAATTTTAACTGTGCTTTTAAACTTGACAAACTATGTTGCCAAGATAAGCCTTACTCAATGCTCCTTGGTAAGATCAAGGTCTACCTCCCTCTGATGTTCAATCATTAGGCCTCAAATCAGCCTTTCAGAGATAATGCAAAAACTTTAGAAGTGGCCAAATCAACAATCTGATGCTTTGTTAAAAAGAATGAATTTACTGTGTTTCTATTCTTCTTTCTTTCTTTCTATTCTTTTCTGATGTCATTTTAAAACAAAAATGTACATGATTCGCATCTGTGCACGCTCCACCAATGCTGATGCAACTGTCCTGTCAGAGACGTAAATAATTAGAATTTTTAGCGGCTGATCTACAAAGCAAATGTGGCTCAGGACAGCATTCCGACTATAATTTTGCTTGTTTAAGCCGCAGGACAGGTTTAAAAAAAAAAAACAAGCAGCAAGCGTTGCCTCTCTTCCAAGGCAAAAAAGCAAAACTTGTTGCAGCTACTTTAATGTCAGTACTAGAATATGGTGATGGTTACAGTCACTGGACTCTGTTTACCACGGAGCACTGCATTTTATCACCTATTTAAAAAACTTGACACATCATTGTGCATTGCCCGCGTTGGATGGTCCTCCTTGTCCACCCACAGACTGAATCACTGGTATATTTTTATATACAAGGCTGTTCTGGATGTGCTCCCTTCTTATCTTTTATCATATATCCATGAGAAATCCACAGGAAGATACTCTCGTCGCGCCCACGATTACTTCTTACTGACGGTAAGTAAAGTCTGGACAGAGCTTGGGATATATTGTTTAAATACAGATGTTTTTTAATTAAGTTCCTGCCTTTCAATATTAATTCACTTCTATGTTGACTTCTGTTTTATTTGCCTGTTTTTATGTAACTGTATGTTGCTGCTAGTTTTTGCCAGGACTCCCTTATAAAAGAGATTTTAAATCTCAGTGGGATTTTCCTTGTAAAATAAAGGTTAAATAAAAAATAAAATAAAAACACTGACCACCTCGGCAAAACCAAAATGCCTGAAAGGCCACAAAAGACAACTAAAGTGCATGATGGCAGAATTATTTCCATGATACAACAATGTGCAATCCACGATCTCAAGACCAGAGAGATCACATTAGACCTTTGCAGCAACCATCTTAAACATCCTGCACGGTTTTGTAAAAAAAAAAGAAAATCAATCAATCAATCAATCAATCAATCTTTGGACAAATGAAACTAAAGTTAACTTGTACCAGAATTATGGGAAGACAAAATTATGGAGAACGAGAAGGAGAAAAACAGCTCATGAGTCAAAGCAAAGCACGGGTATGTATGTCTGTCAGTGGAACCGAGGCACTCAAGTTTATTGATGATGTGACTGCTGATAGAAGCAGCAGGATGAATTATGAAGTGTACGGAGCTATACCCTCTGCTCAGATTGTGCTGGAAAAGCTATTACAGCTGCAAAGGGTGGGCTGACATCATATTAAACTCTATGGTTTAAGAATGGGATGTCACTTAAGTTCATAGGCATGTGAAGGCAGATGAGCGAATACTTCTGGCAATGCAGTACGTTGCTAGTAAATCAACGACTGTGACCTTGACGTTGAGTACAGTTTGTGTAAAGACCAAGTAGGTCACTGTGTGCAAGTTTTACTAAAATCTGGCCACTTCTCTATTAGAAATTCTTGTGAATCGTGGACAGACAAAGGACGTCTGGCACTGGCTTAAGCTCATCAGTGCTTAAACCACAGTAACTACAGAGGCTGGTGTTGGGGAGCGCAAAAGAAAAAAAAATAGGAGACAAAGTGTGTGTTTATTCATTCGATCCATAACAGAAATTCTTTATTAAGTGTAAAGGATTGATATGATGTTTTGAAACATTTAAGATGGCAAAAGTTCATAGTCACAGAAAATATATTCTCACTTTTCTGTGCTGTAAAAATGAGAATTTTCTCTCCACTATGCCGAGGCCAACAGAACTGCACAGTGAAGGAGTCCCATGGGGAGGAAAACTAAAGGCCGATAAAGCCATCATTACCACTGCCAAGCAGCTTGTGTGATTGGTTCAGTCTGTCTGTTTGTTTGTCAGCAGGATTACTCAAAAAGTTATTGATGGTTTGGCATTATAATTCCACCAGAGCTGGTGCTTGGCTCAACTTGGAATTGATTAACTTTTGGAATTAATCTGGATGTGGATCCAGGAGTCTTTGGAAGGACTTTTTACCAGCGCAAGAAAGGAAAATGGGAGATTTTGCATCCTATCTTCACAAACGAATATCAAATTCAAAGAAGAAAAATTGGGAAACATTACTTTTTGTTTTGGTAAAACCAAACCAACGGACGCCTCCAACAACATCAGCTCTACTTTGTGTTTAGTCCCATTTATCCAAAGTCAGCATGTTAACATGCTAGACTGAGACTCAACAAAACAAAAATAACAAAAAATTTCAAAGTGAGTAGACGCAGCTTCTATACAAACTGAGCACGCACATCCAAACAGGTAAGTAAGGGGTGCAGGACCACGCAGCTTCTAGCCTGCATGTACCCTTTCCCTACCCAATATAAAGTTGAACTCTCTCTCCTGACACTTATTATGAATCAAGAAAAATACACTACCAAACAACTAAGAGGAGCTAGAAAAATCAGGTACATCCACATTTCTCCCATTGCAGTGATTTAAACTCTTTTTAAGAGATACTTCAGGGTAGTTACTTACATGGTGCGCACAGTTGAGTGATTCCAAGACTTTACTGATATAGTTTATATGCAGCAGGCTCTCTGTCTGCTGTAAGAAGACTAATTAAATAAGGGTTTATGAGCTAAAGAAAATCCCTTTACATACTTCAGACAGGTGTTGACTCCAAGCTGTTCCACAGATGATAATACAGCATTCTTCACCGTCTTCTCCACTGCTGTAAAACAGGATGAAAAAAAAAGATGCGGTTATTACCAAGCAAGGCATTTCCCAATAAGAGGGTATATAAAAGAAGGTTTGGGGGGAATTTTTACCCATACGTCACCAACAGCGTATATTATCGCCATGGAAAATGGAAAAAACATGACAGCATATCATGAAAAGCTACTTTCAAGACACCAGAGATGGGATGTTTTATCTAGGTAACTTTGTGGCTGGCAGTTTTACAGCGGTCGTTTGGCTTTAATTGTGATGTTTGTGAGGTAGCGTGGCATCAAGGTGACTTGAGTAATTTCACTAAAAGTCAGCCATGGGTAATTTAACAGCAGCGTTTTGACAGTGCAGAGCAGCAGAGTCATAACTCAGGAGTTTAGGGGCTGTGGCAGAGTTTTGAAGAAGAAAAATAAAACAAAGTGGCAAAGCTCTTTATCTCAAGACCTTTTCTTCTTGTGGCTCACATGGCGAGGCTACAGTGGCTGAAAATACAGGCCAGCTTTAGAGCCACACGCCACAGCTTTATGCGCAAACGACTTGTTTGCAATCAGTCTGACTAGCAGCTCTCATGGGCTCTTACTTAGTGCCATTATTTGTTCAGACCTATAAAAAAATATATTAGTTTTTTGAAGTTACAGTTGTCACTGTGTAGATAGAACAATGACTGAAGTAATAACTGTGAGAGGACTAACATTTTGTTTTGGAAGATGTTTCCACTGCCTCCTGGCTTTGGGGAAAACGAGTATTATTGCATCTGTGTAAATGGATCCCCAGCTTCAGACAGTTTATGGTAAGATGATGAGAACATTTCAACAATTAATATGATGAGTATTATCCAGACGCCATCAATGGCAGGGAAAACTTCAAATCCAATTTACAGACTAATGGTGCAGAAAAATGCAAGGGAAATGATGATAACAGTAGCTCTAATCTACATATCGAAGTGATAATTCAACATCGTTGCCATTCAAAATACCAGAGCTGACCAATGTGGATTAATCACAGGCCATCAAATCTTGTATTAATTGAGAGAGAATAGCTTTTGATGAGGGCATGAATCTACGCCAGGACAGCCGGTTCTGTAATTTCTCTCTCACTCTTCACTCCTTATATATTAAAATCTGCAAAAACCTCTGGCTGATGGCAATTACTATGTAATGGAGATTAATCCTCTTCTTGTTGTATTTATTCCCTCCCTGCCCATTTCTCTCTCCTCAGCATTGAGCCACCAGAGTGCATTTTGCAGTTTCTAATAACTATGATCACAACTATTTAACAAGATACACTATGAAAGGTGGCACGTCCAATTTATCTGTGACATTAGCTGTGACAATCTGTGCTTACTTTAGGTGTAACTGTGAAGATTATGAAGAGTAATATTGCGAATCTGCAGCTCTAAGCTGATTTGGTTTCCAGTGCAATCCCCTGTGGTTTAGAGAAATTAAAACTAAACTAATCTTGAAAATAAAGAAACCTGAAAGTTACCTCGGCAAGTGAGAGATAGCTACGAAACCATTTAGAGATGTGAGCACACATCATCTACACAATATACAACAATGTATCCAAGAATGTGTGCAGCTGCAAAAAGATAAATGTGAAAACGGGGATTTTTCTGAGGACTGCGTGACCCGGTAGAAAGCTCAAGAACAAGCGAGCCAGGGAATTCTCAGGTTGAATTGAACTGCAAAATCAAAAATGAATGATCTAACTCAACCTTCAGACTAACATGGTCATCAAGGTTGAAACACCTAACTTTTCAGCTTTTCTAACTTTTCTAGACATCATCAGAGGTGCATGTGAGAATGCAAAAGTCTGGCACATTGCTATTGAACATTTAGTCCGCCAGCTCCCTGCTACAAAGACCGTTAGATGCCGGACTGTGCCAATTTGAAAGTAACACAGTTAACAGCAAGGATGCTATCTCCCGTCCAGTAGTGTGCTCACTTAAACCAGTATTTCCACTAGTGTGAATTCTTTTGAAGTGGGTTATTCCCATGGAATATGTGAGGAAAGAAAACCAGAAAATTTCACAACGCAATTCTTCCAAAACTGCTCCTCTGTAAAAAAAACAAACAAACCCAAAAACCTCCAGTTTAATGCTAGAAACCAAGTAGAGGGCGCCTACATCGCTCATGGCTATCTGCCTGGCCACCATTCAAACATTCATCCAGTGTGGGGATGACATCATGGTAGTGGTTGTAGCCCGTCTACAGAGAGCATGTGAAGTACCTTGTAGCTCTAATTTGAACCTTAAAGCCCAGCATGCTGGTATGTTCATGCCATGGCATCTGCCTAAAACACTATCAGAAGAGGGAAATGCATCAGACATGAGACTAGTGACAGAAATCCTTCCTTAAGTAAAATGATCACAGTGTAAAAATAGACTCATTAGGAAAAACATAAAAACTTCTACCTCTGGAAAATAGACTCAAAAAAATTACACACTTTTAAAGCACATCAGATCTCAATGGGAAAACACAGGTAATGTGTCTGGAATGAAAGGATGCAACATCATTTGGAAATGGAAATGAAAAATTATCAACCTACAGAGGGGCTGAACTCAAAGACACCCCCAAAAATCAAAGCGAAAAAATGATGTGGCAGGCTAGTCGATATTGCAACTCAAAATGGTGCTCAGTAGTTTGTATGGATCCCACATGCTCGTATGCATACCTGACAACATCAGGCCACCCTCATGAAGTCTGTTTCTGATTGTTTGATCGGAGACGGTCACACCAGTGGCCTGCTGGAGGTCATTTTGTAGCTCTGGCAGTGCTCATCTTGTTCCTCATTGCACAAAGGAGCAGATACCGGTCCTGCTGATGGGTTAAGGACCATCTGTGGCCCTGTCCTGCTCTCTTACAGTAACTGCTTGTCTCCTGGAATCTCCTCCATGCTCTTAAGACTTTGCCATTCTGGAGGAGTTGGATTACTGTACCTGTGCAACCTCTGTAGGGTGTAGATATTTCCTCATGCCACCAGTAGTGACACCCTAGCCAAATGCAGAACTAGTGAAAACTGCCAGAAATGATGAGGAGGGAAAAAGGCTAGTGAGCTCCAACTGTAAAACCATTCGTGTTCTGGGGATTGTCTCACCTTTACCCCTCTGGTGTGCACCTGTCACCTCCATTTTCTCCTCTTTGTCTGCAGTGGTACTGGCTCCCCCTCCAAAAGCTTCCATAGATCCTCATTACTGGCTTTGTCCTTCTGCCAAAACCTAAACATTAATCTTAAAACAACTAATGATAAAGGTCTGAATTTTCTTCTGTGTCTTCTTAGTCGTTCCCCATGTTTTCACACCATAGAGCAGGACAGACTTCACATGGTTTTAATGAGTTTAGTTCTTATAGTAGGCTCTTTTAGTTATATAGGGAGCAGTATTTAAATGAACTAGAATGTTGTCTTAAACAGTGCATTTGCTGTACATTGAACAGCAAAAATGCCCTCTAAAATGTGTGTATTTCTCTATTTAAAAAAAATAAAACTTAATTTCCATTTGTACAGCTTGCAGTGTCTTAGAATGAAAAGAGAAACAACTTTGATACTATATTTTTGTCATGCAATACTTAAAAGCAGGCCCTTACAAAGAATTTGACCGTGTGGAGAAAAATATTATTTTAAGTGATGATTTAATCCAAGAAACGGATCTCTGTAACATAAAAAGATTCTCCTTATGGGATGCGCTAACCAAGTTTCAACAGGGAGCTGAGATAAATGGGATTGTTGGACAGCTGCCTTCAGGAGTCAGTGTCATGGCAGGTGATGAGATACAACTCTGAATGGTGAACTGAGAGCAGTTAACACTCAGCAAATGAGCCTGCTCTCTTTATACAATGAGAGTGTCAAGCTGGGAAGAATGGCTCTGACTAGTCAATGCCAATCCCCACTGGGCATTTTTCCACGTCACATGCAGACAATTACACTCAAATGTAACTAGCAGATTGCAGAATTCAACAAGAGTCCTGACCGCTATCTGGTCTCCTTTAGAGGCTGCTGTGACTGAGGAAGACTACAGGGCAAAATGGAACAAAAGCTCTGTTTCTGTGTACTTGTGTCACTCACACTGTGTGGACATAAATCTAGTTTTTAGAGATAAAATGAGTGTGTATATAATCAAAATGTATCTAGAAGCATATCTAGAAGTCTTGTGGTTTCGGTAGTCATCTTAAAACACTTTCGGGCTTTTATTTGGCCAGGATGGTAAATTAACAGAAATTTCAATGGCCACTAGAACAAAAAGATTCACCAGTGAACTCTACTTGGATATCAGAGCATCCTTATACAGAATGCTGTCATTAGATAGTTGTTTTCACATTCATCTACAGATGATTATAATCTCTGGTCCACACTAATCTATTGTTCTTTGACTCGCATTATTTCATTAATCCTGAGAGGTTTAAGAAACAATGAAAAATATGACTTCAGCCTTCATCAGCTGCATGAGTGCACAAGTTTGCAGTTTTAAGAATATCCTCTTTGTGCTTCTCCTAGCCTGACCTCAAATGTCATTTAGTGAAACTACTAAAATCTATGGATGATTTTCACATCAAAGTCTGTCAAAAAAAAAATCACAAAGCTCTAAAATCTAAAATCTCTCTCGGAGAGAAGGGCTGCAAAAATATTAGCAACAACGAGTCTGACATGTGAAATGTGGGTAGACTATTTTCCATAACAGCTCTGCGTTAATGAATTTATGCAAATGAGGACGTGACTGATCCCAAAAATTTGAAGCATTAAAAAAATGTGAGACAGTCTAAAACAAATAAATATCATAAAGTGGAAAAATAAGCAACTCTGATGTGTGTTTGTGAATTTAGATAAATAAATCATCAAAACAAACACCCAGAATTAAGATTCCTCATCACTCCCCAGAGGACTCACGCCTTTGTGTTGATAGACTCAACACTACAGACAGATGCTGCCTTTTATTAGCTGCCTTCCTGCCACAAATGACTGTCTACTGATTCATAGATCCAACTGAATGCTTTTACTCTCATGAATTCTCTTAATAGCTTTTCTTTAGCAGCTCAGGGACATTTGGGATGACTTTTCTAATCAAGTCTGTCAAATCGGACTGTTTCAAAACTTTCTATTGCGAAACACTTGATTAACTGATCATCAGCAAGTGTGAGCACCTCTATAAAAGCAGAAGTTTTTTACAGTTTGCTGGTCTGGGGCGCACAACACAAGGCCACAATTTTCCTGGAGTGGATGTCCCAGGAAATTCATCTGAGATTGTACAATGCTCAGAGAAAAAAAAAAAACAAGAGCTTTACAGACCTCAGTTAGCAGGTTGAATTTTAAAGTTCATGACAGCACAATTAGAAAGAGACTGAACAAGAATGGCTTGTTTGGAATGGTTTCCAGGAGAAAACCTCCCCTAAAAAGAACATAGCAGCACAGTTTAGGTTTGCCAAGCTGCATCTGAACAAACCACAAGACTCCTGGAACAACCTCCCTCATTTATTAATATGTGTGTGGAAACATTTTTTGCCAGCCCAAAAACAAGTGCATATACAAAATTACCATCAGATTGATGATCCAGGCACAGGTCTCCTTTGTTCTTACCACCATGTGTATGGTAGTAAAATCATTTAGATCATTCATTTCTCTGTATAAGGAAACATGTTTACCTCCAGGCAAAGTATAGAAAGACCAAAATTCCTCCACTACAATGTGAGAATGTGCTAAATGTGGTTCTCTGAGTTACTGAATAATGCGGTGAACTTTTACAGGACTGCACAGAATCCTCTGAAAAATTTTCCACATGATTAAATGTATCAGAAGAAACTCATGCCTCCACCAAGTCATACATTCTAAACTGCAGCTTAAACCTTTGCTTTCACTGGGTTAAACATGGAGCTATTTATTCAAACAGAGCACTGTCTGGTAACTTTTTATTCTTCCATTTAAGCAGTTTTATTTTATGTACCTTCCATTTATGTTTTATTTTAAATTCTGCCTTGTTTTAGATCACCTGCCTTTTACAGTGCACCATCATATCTTTTTATGTCCTTTGAAAAGCACTTGAAATAAACAACATTAAAGTCCAGCGAGTGAAACAAATCTTTGTTTTATATGTTTGAGTAACCATTAGAGAACTGCACAATGCATTGGTCTTCATGTCCAACTTAGCAGCTTGTTTTGTATCTGATCACCTCAATCATTTAGATTTAGGCATTCAGCACAATAATACACACACACACACACACACACACACACACACACAAAGACCATTTGGTTGTGTGTACATCCAGAGGCTTTGTCATCAAATCTACTGGTGATTAGGAATGAATAAATTGTGCACAGTTTGCGTACAGGGAAAATTTACATCTAGAAAAGGTACTGTATGTAAGTAAGTTTATTGACATTACGTACTTAGAAAAACAAAAGAATTCAATCATAATAAACACGTCAGAAAAATATTCAACTAATGATGCAGAAAATCTTACTGTACAATAATCAGCAATTGTCAAAAATTTTCTAGAGTGCAGTTTAGCATCTAATGAGCTATTAATATTATTTCAGTATTTCGCACCCACTTCCATTAATAGCTTAAGTGCCCTTGCTGGATATAATTGAACCATATTTAACTAAGTGTAAGGAAATTAGATTTACTGTTAAACAGTGACCGTGGTTGAAATATAATCGTGATTAATGGAGCATGAACTGAGTACAGAAAACTGTAAGCTTTTGCTAAAGTTGTCAGAAATAAAGCAACTTCTGACCTGTCTCTTTGATGATATATTTCAGCTTTAATAATAAAAAAATATCCAACTGGTATTAACAGTTACCCACACTTAATATATATATATATAAAAAAATATTTTATATATA
>VUQK01041251.1:572-33279 GCA_015106715.1 Bujurquina vittata
TCCTCTCCTCTCCTCTCCTCTCCTCTCCTCATTTTTTTTTATTGCTTATCCTCATGTCAGTCATAATAACTGTGAACTATGTATCCCCATGCAACACTCAGATTCATTTTTGTGCAACTTTTCACGAAGCAGCTAAACTGAAGGGAAATTGGTCCCTTAAAATAGGCAATAAAATTACTCCAAAGAGACTGCAAACCCTAATGTTTGCACTGTGAGTCCAGAAGTCGAGTTTTTACAGCAGTATTTAGAGCAGGCCTTTACTGAAATAGCTTTCTGTAGAGACAAAACCAAGAAGGCTTCAGCTGCTGGTCATATGTGTATATATTCCACAAAGACACATGATCCATATATGCAAGATTATGTTGTGACGCAATTGTGCAAAACTGACATCCGTCTAATCAGGAGCAAAATTAAGGCGTTTGCACAGATAGATGATGCATGAAGCCTTTGCCTAGACAATAGCTTAGCAGGGTGTTGCAGTTGAGAGCAGTAAATGTTTTGACCTTTGACCCTTGCCGTCTGTTTCTTTTTCATCCGAACCCTGCCCCTCTCTGTGTCTCGCTGTCTTCCTCCCTCTTTCATTCAGGGTTACTAGGTCAGACAGAGAGCAGATGCTTAACTGCATGACCACAACCAAACCTGACACCACAACATTCTGGCACCTGTGCCTGTAAAATGTATGTGGCTCCCTGAAAGTATTTTTCTTACCTATAGCTTTGTCCCATTATTTTTGGATTTCCGGTGAAACCAAAAGATAGGGAAAGTAGTTGGATCTAGCACAGTGCACATAATAGTTAACTGATTTCTCAAAGGTTTATGTTGTAAATGCTGTAAATCATTTAATGTGGACAAGGTTTTCACTGATTTTTGAATCCACTTGTTGTGATTAAATGATAACCTTCTATGGTTAGTGTGCTCACAGGACTTGGCTGTGGTTGGCAAGGCTCATGATCAAAACCATGATCTTTTCTTAAACTTAAGCGAAGTGTAGATGGAGCCTAAAGCTGCCTCTGTGGGAGAGTCACATGTTTTGTAGCATACTATAAAACTACTGCTCTCAAACACCTATCGTGTCTGATAGATTTTATAAATGTGGAGCTTTGCTTCCATTGCCCTTGGACATATACAATCTAACACTTACTTTGTACACAAACATCCTTAATTTTATGTTTAACTTCATTCTTTGCATTGGCTCATGGAATTCCACAGCACACAGA
The DNA here is from genome assembly GCA_015106715.1 of Bujurquina vittata. Lineage (NCBI taxonomy): Eukaryota > Metazoa > Chordata > Actinopteri > Cichliformes > Cichlidae > Bujurquina > Bujurquina vittata. The sequence goes on from VUQK01041251.1 coordinate 1,790, forward strand.
AAACCAGCAAATGTTATACAGTAGATATTCAATAAGCTAAAAATGTCTTTTTTCTTTGGCAAGCTTCCTGTGATACACTTTGTTGCTGTTGTGTTTGCTGCCAATGTTCCTCTGGATTTTATGTGGTTTTACAAAAAAATGAGGATGTAGTTAAGTGCCTCCTTGGCTTGAAAGTCATAGAGAGCAATTTAATCACAATTTTGTTGCTAATAAAAAACCATCACCATATTTTTTGTTAAAACATCATTCCTTTCACTCTTCAAAAAGTACATTTGATACAACATATCCAGTTTTCTTTGCACTAGCTCTCAAGCACATTCGCCATCATTTCTTTATACCAATTCAGAAAATGGAATTCTGAGTAAAATATGAATATAAACAGAATGCAATCATTTGCAGAACTAATAAACCCATATTTCATTCACAGCCGAACATAGACAACATAGCATATATTCAAAGTTAAAAAGTATAATGGATAAATTTAATTTAAGCCATGTGACAAAGGGTGTAACAAGGATTTCAAAAGCACCGAGTAGACAGTTGGACCTGATATTTACAAATAGGCCAGAAAGAATAACTAAAAGTTACACCCTGATTGCTGGTCTCTGATCTTAATCTTACTTTGGTAGCAAGGAAACTGACTAAAAGTAGATTTAATTACTGTAAAGAAAGTTTGGTAAATGCTTTTAGTGCATATCAAAAGGTAGGCGATCTGCTTTTGATAAAGAAATAAATTATCTGTAGTGGAAGGATATTATAAACTCTAAAGATCTTGAGAACCTCTGTAACATTTTCACTGATAAAATAAATTCTTTTAGGGATTGTTTTACTGTAAAGGTTCAGAATAAAAGTAAAAGAAAACATAATTTGCCATGGCTGAATGAATGTGGAAACTCATGAGAGAGCGGGATACTGCATTAAAGAGAACTATTAAATCAGGAAGGGACACAGGCTAATTTTTAAAGGATTTATGAACAATGTTATTCAATAAACGAGGCAAGCTAAATCGCTTTTTTATAAGAATATAATGGATGCTGGAATAGCAAGATTATGTGGCACCATTTTGATACTTTTGAAGAAGAAACGAGGAGGTATCCAGCTTAAAATTGAGGGGGAACTAACTTGCTGCTGCTTTTAATCACTTTTTTCTTGACTCTATAAATGATGAATGCAAGATTGTCCCTGTAATAATGGCAGATAAGACTGTTGGTCTGTCCCCAAAAATATCACAGAAGTGAGTAAAGTTGTCAGCTCTTTAAAACTTTCAAAATGTAGGGTTGTTTTTCAACTTGAAACTATGTACTAAATATGGTAATACTATGGTTTTACCTATAACTCACTTAATTGAGCTCTCATTTTAACAAAAATATTTTCCTATTGTATGGAAATAGGCAATTATTACCCCTATCTTTAAGTCTGGGGACTGCCATGAAGCCAGTAATTATAGTCCCATAAGTATATTGCTAGTATTATTCAAGATTGCAGAAAAGATTATAGTCAAACATTACCTCACCTTGACACTAGCAACTTTGGCCTACACCAAATGCAATTTGATTTTTGATCCAACTACTCCAGTGAAACTGCCACACTAAATTTGATAGAGCAGATAAAATTTCAATTAGACAGAGAAGGAGTGGTGCAGTTTTTTGGGATTTGTAGAAGCCATTTGGCACAGTTAATGTTCTAATCTCAAAACTCTCCAAGTTTAGTTTTTCATATCAAGCCCTCAATTGGAACTCTTCATATCTCTGTGATAGTTCACAACGTAAGTAGTAAGAAGTAGTGTGCTGTCTTATAATGTTAGGTGCTTGTCGGGTGTTCCCCAAGGTTCAGTGTTGGGCCCTCTGTTTAGCCTCTATATCGATGACCTTCCACAAGTGTGTCATGGCATTAATATGCAAGTATATGCAGATGATACCGTTATATATGCACATGCTCATTTAATGACTTTTGAAATTTTTTAATTATGTGTAATATGTGTTTTAGGAGTATTTTATGGTTTGGCCCCTACCCTGCTACTTCATTGTATTAACTTGTGAATGCATCAACTCAATAGAATACTCTGCCCGATATCATTAGGAACTGCAGCTCTATCAACAGCTTTAAAAACATACTGAAATATTTGTTTACAGATTCACATCCTGTTGGTGTGATATTTTGTATGTAACCTGCCACGGGACTGCAAATATAAATTAGCTAACTCTGGTACAAATTGCAATATTTACATGGTCCCTTTTTAAATAAATGAAAAACAAAACACTGCAACATGTGATATGATTTTGTCTTCTTTTAAAAGACACTTTGATGTTGACTTTGACATCACTCACTTAACCTAACAGTATCTTTAAAAGATAAAGAAAAACCGAGCACTGTAAGTAATTTGGTCTCATAGCAACTCTCAGCCTTGCCATAGTAATCTGCCAGAGGTAATTTACTGTATCTTCTAGCAAACAAAAGAAGGAAAAGGCTATTCTAAGGAGTAGTCTATGTCCAAATGCCTGGTAGAGGTTGGGCTGAAATTAGTTTCTGAGATCAAAAGAAAAAGAACGATAAAAGGATAAAAGGGTTTGAAAGATAAAAGGAATTGAGTCACTGGATCAGATTCACACCTTTGTAGAACTGAAATCAACAGAATTAAAATCCATTCGACCGAAAAGAAAGCCGGACTCCACATATGTCATGGAGGTCAGTGTGTTCAAAAGACATTTCTTTCTACTCCACACAACTGATCAGGTTCAGTTTCAGCAAAAAACCTTCTTTTGCCAGTCCAGAGAAGTCATCAAAGCCAGCCTCCACAAAGGATCTCTGCTCAGTTTTATGTCTGAAGTAGAAATGTTTGCCATGTGTGTAGTTTGCTACTTAGTTCATGATTTTAGTTTTTAGTTTTTTGGCTGAAGTTAACCGAGATAATAAGTGACGATATCAGATACAAAAGCAACTCAAAGGTTGATGGAATTTATTTTATGTTCCATATCTGTTCATTTATTATTTTTGAGACTAGGTTGTATGGACTACTTATTATGCATGCTGGCTGACATCAAAGTTTAGAGGTAGCAATTGCTAAAAGTCAAATGTGAGTGAATTCTGTCTGCATGGGAAAACAGCCAGCTGACCAGTTTGTTCTGATCTCAGAGCCACTTCAGCTCTAAATTAAAGGAGTAAGCACACTAAATAAGAGCTCCCGTTTTGACCAATAAAGGAATTTTTGCAATAGACATTGCAACGTCACAAATAAAAGCAAAGTGAGCTCTGATTAAGTGTTCAGATACTTAGAACTTGAAGAAAACTGCACCCACCAAAGTTTATGTATTAGAATTAATTCGATGCCCTTTGCATGTGCATGTAGTGTTTCACTTAAATGACTGTTCCCTTTAAGCCTTCATGCTAGTCTGGTTAAGCCATTAACCTTGTTCTGCAGTTCATTTTATGTTTTCAATTACAGTTGAATATACAAGCCAGTTGTTGTCCCACATAATGAAATTGAATAGGATTATGGATTATATGGATTACATCCATTAATTTGTTCATTTATCCTCCAGATGTGGGCAAGACACTCTTAATTGGAGTTTGCAGAATTCTGGAAGCATGATATGCCTCACCATTTAGACAAGATGATCTAAGAAAAAACCCACAGATCAAACCAGAGTCACATTTCTTACGAGCGCGCTGCCATTTGTGGAGGTTGACATGTTGACTGATGACTTGTTTTAGATGTAAAAAGAGATTATTGTTATTCATACTGAGAAGAAGAGGTCTGGTATTGCCATAAAGAGGCAGAGTATGGGGATTTATGTGTTGGCCATGTAGTTCTTACTAATCTGTCCACTATGGTCATGAGGGGTAGTAAGTCAAATTAATGACATGTATTACCTTGAGACAGTCGGAGTAATTTGTATAGAGCAGTGCAGATTTAGCTTTTATCATACTTCAGCTTTTTCATACTTACATTTCATCTAATTGCTTCCCATGGAGAGCAGAGATGTAGATATTTAAACATTCCAATATATGTTTAAAACTGTCATACTTGTAAACAGCTGTTTTATTTTAAATTTTTTTTTATCTAGAGTAAACACTATTTTTTTCTGAGCAAAAGAAACAACACAGACACCAAACTTAAGTATTTAATTAATAACAACAGAGCTATATTTTTTCATTTTGTTTGTGCATATGCTGTAGAAACACTTGACTCGGCATTCAGAGGAATATGGAAATGATGCAAACACAAAAATAATGAGCAGACAAATAAATCCAAGTAGAAAAATAAAAGAAATAAAAATCTTTGAACAAATTCTATGCAACTCTGTGTGCGCCCCGATTTTCCATGATGGAGATGAGATTATTAAAGCATTTTGCTGAACTGCTGAACTACTTTGCAAATAAACAACTGGTATCAGCGGAACAACACTGTCTATTCTTCTCTTACTACTATTTGTGGTCAAATGTGATTCTAGAGGCATACAAAGTCTGGATACTAAAGACAATTTTGAGCGATAACACAGTTTGACATGCACGAAACAATATTTTGCACCTACAAGGTTATTGCAAAAGAGCTATTGGCTGAAAAGGTGGAATAGCTAAGCATGGTGTGCAGCCTGTCCTTTAAAAAACTGAGGAAACTGGTAAAGTAGAGCACAAAAGAAGACGCGTCAGGCCTAAAACAAGTACAGCACATGAACAGTATCTGAAAATGATGTCCTTGAGAAACAAGAAAAACATCAAGCAGAAAGCTGACACAGTACCTGAGTGATCCATCTACTGTTCACCGAAGCCTCATCAGAAATGGCCTCATTGGACGGCTAGCTGTCAAGAAGCCATTCTTAAGGGAAGGGAACGGGGAGAAAGGCTGACGTATGCCCAATTACACAACAACTTCACTGAAAAATCATTAGCAACAAATCTTTTGGAGTGATGAGTCCAAATCTGAAATTTTTGTTCCAGTCAATATGTATGAAGGAGGTAAGAAGAGAGGTTGCTGTGGTTTAGGGCTGCAATTCAGTCCGTAATGTTGTGGATCTTGTCAAAATTGATGGACTTATAAATGCAGAAAAGATCCACCACGCCATACCTTGGGGAAAACGTGTGATGAGCATTGACTTCATTTTTCAGTTTGATAATGAATGAATGCTTTTATTGTCGTTGTCATTACATACAATGAAATTTTGTTCAGAACAGCTATCAAGGATGAGAACACACACAAGCAACAGACGGGGGAAGGTATTCTTGAGTCGCAGCCGAACGGCGCCGCCACTGATGAATAATCCCATGAAAAAGGAAGTCAACAAGGAGAAACTTCTTGTACTATGCTCAGGTGTACGCACAGTACCAAACACACTGCCAATGCAGTAAAAACATTCTGAACCTAGATAGAAAAATACGATTCAATTAAATTTTATTTATATTGCACGAAATCACAACAAAGTGCTTTGCATTGTAAAATAAAGGCCATACAATAATTACAGAATTAATGTGTGGGCAGTTACAATGAAGGAATGGCCTCCCTGTACCTCAACATTACGGAAAGATTGTTGGATCATCTTGATGGAATCAGTCGAAAGGCAGCTAAAATCCGAAAATGACCACCACCACCTTTCTAAATTTCATTTTGTCAATATTTATTATTATATTGGGTTCTCTTATTTATATTGTATATAACAGAGCCTCCATTAACGTATTACTTGCACAAACATTTAAATTATATTTCCTTCTAAGTATATTTCCATCTCATAGACAAACATTTTTATAATACATTTGAACCAGCATGTGAAAAGCCACCTGGACGCTTTAGTTACATATATAAACTTAGCACAAAAAGTCAGGAAATTTGTGTTCGGTCAATTATTTCTTTTTGAGCCAGTCCTCCTTTCAAATCAACATCATAGCTCATTTTTGCAGGCACATTTTACTACCAATACCTTTTAAGAAAAATGAAGCAACCTTGAAGAAGTTGTCCACGAAAGAGCGTGTGTTTTGTTTTCTCCAGTAAAATCTGAAGAAATACGTTGATTTTCTAAAGAGTCTATGAGGACTACATGGCATTAGATGCAACCAGAAATGCTTAAACAATAACTAAATAGACTGGTTCTTTTGTAATGCTTTTATATTCAATTCAGTTCTGTTATATTAGGGATGTTCCTGGCGACTAATTTAATAGTCGGCTATAGAAGGGAAAAAAATTAGACTAACCGACTAAAACTAAGAAACACTCAGATATAAAACAAATTATTTTGCCTGTTTAATGGATAATGTTAAAAGCTGCTCGTAATGGTAAATGATCCTCGTTGCTATACAATTCATGACACGCATCAAAACAATACAAAAATCCATCCATCCATTTTCTTCCTCCTATCCGGGGCTGCATCAGTGGGGCCCAGATCTCCCTCTCGCCCGGCCTCCTCCTCCAGCTTATGCAGACTTCAGCTGCTACGACGTAATTGGCCAATGTAGCTGCATTTGTACCTGTGCAGGTGCAGTGCGTGTGTTAATTGCCTTTCAGTCGTGTCCCAGTGTTTCACATGTGGTGTCGGCCGACAGAAACATAAAATGCTGGCACTTTTTTCCCTCCTGTGTCCGACTCGCTGTGTTTTTAAGACACAAACAAATTTGTCCCGCCAGGTTTCTTGCTTATTACTAGTTGGCTAGTCGAGTCATCGTGCACACATCGCTAAGAAATATATATATATATATATATATATATATACACGAGAGACAGAGAGAGAAATCACAACAAAGAGTTTGGCAAGTTTCCCATGTGTGCAACCCACATACTCAACTCTGCTGCTCAACCTTAAATGCATTTTCCTTTCAAATGTGGCACCATTTAAGGGGAAATAAACAGGCTTTCCAATGGCAACATTTATTGCCAAGAATATGCCTCAAAATATATTAAGTAATAAGCAAACAAAAACATGTTTCATATAACTGCAAAAAAAAAAATTACACTCCAAGTTTTTGAATGTACAACTTTTTGTTGCCCAATATCCTTTTTACGTAAAGCTGCGGAGTACATTTCCCACTACTGAAAACATCCACAATCCCACTTTGATGACAAAATTATTGGAACTGAAACGATGGATTATGGATAGACAACTAGATTTACTCGAAGCCTTTTCAAACAGAGCTGTCCACAGTTCCCTGCATCTTTCCTTCTTTTCCTAAACTGATCACATCCTGTACTGCAGGATAAACCTCAGTGATTCTGGCTGTGCAGGGAGGCCCTGGCAGTGCTGCCGGACATGGATAGGAAGGTCTTTGTCCATCCAGGTCCAGCAGCACCACTGCTCAGTTAGATAAATAAAACTTTTTACATTTTGAAGACACACCACAAATGATTTGCAGCAGTGGCTTTCCCGATCTCTCCTAACTCTGAACACTTGCAGAGCTAAGACAAAGGAATTCAATCATGGCAGTTTGCAGAAATAGTAGCAAGTGTTTATAAAGTAAAAAAAAATATTATATGTGTGATAAGTTGCAAGATTAAAACACAATTTTAACTAACGATCAGATGTATCTTTTAATCATAGAAATAAAAAAAAAAAACAAGAGATGGAGGAAACAGGGCAGGACAGACAGCCTCAGGTAGTATAAAAGCAGCGCAAAAATAGCACCGAAACAGAGAAGACTTCCCCATTTCCTGCCTGTCTTATTATTAGGGGATCTAAATATGATGAGGGCTAAATGAACTGTAAACGTTAGCACAGTGTGGTTCAATTGGGACATAACAGATTGTCTGTTGTTGCCATAGCACAGTGCTCTGGCTAAATGTTTGGTCCCTGTGAGTAAATCACATTCATTTTTAGCTGAACAAGTGAACTGTGTGCTGCTTTTCCCCTAAAACACATGTGCAAATAGGTTTCTCTGCACAAATAGGCCAAATAGGCCCAACTTCGGTACTGTAGCAAAAAAAAAAAAAAACCCAAACATGTTTGTATGGGGTTTTTCACCTGAGTGAAAAGCCGGATATATTATTGGTACAATCTCTGTGAGATTTAAGTCAGCCTTTGAACTGCTTGGGTTTTTAAAGTAATGGCTTTCATGGGGAGCCACATTAAGTAGTGACTCGCATCACTACTGTCATGTAACTTTGGCGAAATTTAGCTGAATTTACTGCTTTAAGGTCCTTTTGTGATTTTGATATTAAAGCTTTTAAAGTTTATTCCTCGGCCTGATTCACTTGGACGGTACCACCACTGACATGCAATGAATCTTGAGATAGGGTGAGCCACAAAGGACCCACCTGCAAAACCTTCAGATCCAAGGACGCATTTGTGGGCCACATTTGGAGAAGCCTTTGAATTGAGACCGCCTTCATGGCCTACCTGTGATATAATCAGCCTCAGTATGCGGCCTTTCTTTTTACACAGCTTGCGTACTTGCTGAAAGAACCGAGACCAAAGCAACGGCTATGACTAGATCAGTGTTAGCCCCGCGGCCCGACTGTGATGGGTGAGGTTAGCCGATGGAATACAATCACTGCAGCACAGGAGCCATGAAATAATCAAGTAGTAATAAGAATAAAAGATGTGAAAATTGAGTGAGAACGTCAGCAACAAAGTCAATAATGGAATGATGATTTTGCGTGAGGAATGTGAACACTGGGTGAACTCAGCCTTGGAGATGGCATTTTGAAAGGCTGTCTTATTGTCTTGCAGGCCTTGAGTAACGGTGAGAACAAGCTGTCACATTTGGTTTCACAGAGAAGGTGTTTTCTTTTGCTTTTGGAAATGTTATGTTGCTGCTGATGTGCAGCCACTCAGCTTAATACACCATGATAGAGTGTCAAGTGAGCATGAGCTCTAGACTACCGCTGCCTGAACTGCAAACCTCTGAGAATCTGTTGGCAAACACAACATTTTTATCACTGTGCTTTGGTAGGTTACAGCACACAGGAAGATGATGGCATTTAATTTAGTGCTTCATAAAAAAAGTGAATCGAATTTAGACTTCTGATTGGCAGACAGGCGCAGATGCTTCCTCACTATTTTTGCTGTGTCTGAACATGTAAATGTGTTGGCTTGTTATTCCCCTGGAGTACTGAGCATGTAATTTTAAAGTCCATCAGACTGAAAGAAGCTCAGGTAAAGCCTTTTTAATGAATATCATCCAATGTTGGTTTTCTTGCTTGAGTGATATTACACTTTTGTTTTCGCTTTGATTGCAAATTGGGTGAAACCTCAAAAAAGATAACAGAATTTCTGAAATTCCCTCTCAGATTGTTCTTATAGGCTAACTCAGCTTTATTTGCTGGCAAACACTAGGAAACAGGCACCGCAGTGACGAGAACAATGACGACGTCGCAATTTTTAGCTGAAAAAAATGTGGTGAATAGTACTTCCTAGAACCTTTTTGATCAGTCTAATTTGGTCTGGATTGAAGTAAATTGACCACTGACTGGTTGTTGTTGTCTGTGCCCTTGGAGGCAAGAGTTATGAAAAAGAACACCATGGGATATAGGTGTAGAAATTACTAAGTACTGATGTAACTACGGTGGAAACAGTGGGAAGCTGAAATTATAATCACACCTCCTCTTCACAGCTCAGTGGGCTTTCGGGAACCTGCAAGGATCACATTTAATACACACATACATTCAGAAACCCATATACCCGTGTAGAAAGCAGCTGGTGGTCACACACACACACACACACACAAAAACACAGCGCTCCTAATAAAGTGATATGGCTGCTCAATGTGTGGGCATTATCCTAGTGTCTTCTGCAGTTTGATTCCAAATTGCCTGTGGAAGTCAATATTGCATATCCGATTGTAATGGTACTTATTAGCTCTGTAGAATTTATTCTTTTTATCTGTGCAATAAAGGTTAGCACAAATTTCTGTCTTCTCAAAGTCTGAACCATCATGTTTAGCCACATCAAATTTGATATGTGAGGTCTTATAATTAATCACCCTCAATCAGAAACTGCTGTGTACATTATTTTTACACACTCACTGAGTATTTTAATTTTTTTGCACCTATTCTCATTTAAAATGTTGTAGATGTTGAGTTCTTCAAGCTTCTTTTTGAATCCAATCATTCTGACAATGTCATTGGCAAATTGTACGTGGGTGACTGTTTGCTCTGCAATGGTGATGGTGCCTATTAGGTCCTCCAGGGCTTCTGTCATTGCTTCCAGGAATATGTTGAAAAGTGTAGGTGAGAGGAGACAGCTTTATAGGGCACAAACTGAGGTGTAGAGCCGGGTGCCTTCTGTAAGTACTGCACTGTTGGACTTGCTGTTGAGCTGTTGAATGGTGGTAATCAGACTATTGCCCATGTTGTGCTTCTTTACTGTGACCCATGGGGCCCCATGCTGCACCCTTTCAAATGCCTGGAAGTTTGTGAACATGTGGAAAAGCTTCTGTCAGTGCCATAGGTTTTTCTCATGTGGACCCCAAAGTTTGAGAATTTGTTTTATGGTGTTTTTGAGCAATCCCTGCTCTTCGTTGAAGGTTTCCTCTGCCTGTCCTTTCAGCCTGTTAAGGATCTTCAACATCATTTTGTGGCTGATAAGACTTATGGTCCTGTAATTTCCACACTCCTGGAGGTTCCCGTTCTTGTGCAGAGTGATAATGATGGACTAAGTCCAAGATGTTGGCTACTCTCCTGTCTGCCAGATTTTATTGCAGATAACAGTGAGCATGTTAATCACTGCTTCTCCTCCATTTCTTAAAGGTTTTGCTGGAACATTGTCAAAACCTGCAGTTGTCCGCTTTTACAGCATTCTTATTGCTGCCTCAAGTTCTTGTAATATTGGGAAGTCATCCTCTTTTGTGAATTCTTGCCTCCCCAGCACTTCTGGAGTCCTAGTTGTCTGGAAGTTGTAGAACTCTGCTCAGTATCATGTCCATCTTTTCCTCACATCTTCCTTCTTCCTGATGTCTTCTTTGGTGTTCCAAATCACGGTGGACAATCGGGACATCATGCTTTTCAATTCTGTTGATGATAGCTCAAAGCGTACCGTAAAACTCATCCACTTGATCATCATTAGTCTGAGGTTGAGTGGTATGCTTGAATCGGTCCGTTGGACACGTCTGCTCGATACATAGGTCAATGTAGCGATATGTTTTGTAGCCCATCACTGTGTTCTTGATGTTTTTGTGTGCAAGAAATGTAACCCCATTTGTGCAGAGCCCCAAGGTGTTCAAAATGCACCTTTTTTCCCATGGGTAAGTTCTTTCAGTTTAGCCATTTGCATCAGCGTCCCAGTGTTCCACATTCCTACTTTACTGTGTCACTTCCATGGATCTCCTTTGCATGGCATCCACCAGCAGCACAGTTTTTGTGTCCGCCCTGACAGGAGACATATGACGCAGTTCTTGCTGACCTGGGCGATGTTGGATCTGGCATAGACGTGTCTTGGGCAAGACTTACTTGGTGGCATTGATTCCTCCCCTACCTTGATCACAGTTGATTTCTCTCCATATGTGGTGTTCTGCCCTGGTCATCAACACGTGGTCGTTAAATTATTACAAGCCCTTCTGCCCTGGACAGTAGCTTCAACAGGGAAGGATTTTCACCTAGTGGTGCCATGTTAACATGACCCCCTTAAAGGCATTTTGCTAGGTAGCTCAGCCTGTTGTCAATGGAGTGATGCATGGAGATCAAAAGTACTACCTCTATCCAGAGTTTCTTACTCTACGGGCTAATATATATCTGGGTTGCTATTGACCTAAACCATTCAAAATTACAAAATACTGCTATTTTTTAACTGCATTTACCTGTGTTATACCAGCTTATTGCTGGTGGTATTTACCCAAATTTATAATATACCATTTATTTAGAAGGTACACTTGGTAATTCGAGCACTGTCAAATGGAAATTGAAAATCTCATGGAAAGTCACAAGAGGTTTAAGTAACTGTGGACACATTCACCAATGCAAAACTTTTTCTGTATTTATAATTTAACCGACCGTGTTACGCAAGTAATTTCATGTTGACATGATGAAATTATGCAAGTTTAAATGTACAGCTCTTGAAAACATAGAATGTAGATAGAGATATTCAGCTAAAATGTGTTATATTACTCGCAGAAGGCCTACATATTGATTCTTGCCTATGGTGTGTGACGTCAGAAAACGAAAGAAAAAAAATATTAATTTTAATCTTAAAATACAAAACTTTTGTTTCTTTGTGTTTTTTTTTTTTTTAATGAACTCAGTAGTACTAGTTGTTACTATGTCACCCCTAATGTGGTGCATTCCAAAGACAGAGTTTAGTATTGATTTTCTGTAAAAGTTGAGTGTGCGGCTAGTTGTTAAGGTGTATGTGCGGCATGCATTTGTGTGTATGTGTGGATATCTGTTTGTGTGTGTCAGTCAGGTGGTTTATCTCAGCTTTGTGAGAGAGGCAGCAAATCTCCCTGTAATTACAATCTGAACAGCCCTGACATTTTACCAAGACTCCCCCAGGTGTGTGCATGAGCTAGTGTCTATGTCTGTGTGCGCACGTGTGTTTGAGTATGTGCTGAAGGCCTTTTGTCTTGTGGGGCTGAAACAGCTGGGTGCTCCTCGCTAATTAACGAGGAACCTCATAATTACTGTTAACTGGCCTACTATAGCTGACAGAGAGTGTGTGTGTGTGTGTGTGTGAGAGAGAGAGCACGCGACAGGGAGAGAGATAGAAACCTCGAGGAAGATTGTTTACATAGGCAAATATTTCTTCAATGTCAGCTTACTTAAAGAGCTGTCACGGGGCGCCTGAGTAGGAACACGGAGAAAAAATATTAGCCATAAAAATTACTTTCATTAATTCTCTGAATATAAAGCTTCAAATTAATGTGGCGCACAAGGTATTAGCTGAATACTGCTGCCAATCCTAGACGGGTTATCATGACCCTAAGCCCCCTCTTGTTTAAATGTTCTTGGGCCTAAAAGTCCTGCAATGTTTGCACCTCCATAATAAAGATATTCTACAATGGTTTCCTATCAAGCACTGTATGAAATATATACTATATTTTTTCATCATCAACATCAATAAAATGTAAGGTAGGCTGTATACAACTAGACTTCTCCTTTTAGGTAGACTAACATGGATAGTGTGCAAAATTTCATCCCATATAAACACACTGATACAGCTACTATTCTTTGTAGCTGCCCTTTTTCTAATCTTTTGTTCTGTAAAATGATTGAGATTGAGAAAATGAGAAATTTCAAAGACTCAATCATAATTATTCCCAGTGAGTATTTTTATGATAGCCAACGATCCAGTTAAGTGCAGTTATATAAGAGTGTCAGAATCAAAACACATTGATGTGAACAAAAATACCCCATTGGCAAACAGACAAGAGCAACGCTATTGGGAAGAATAGAAGACAGAAATAAAGAAGCCTCAGATACAGAAACCACCGCGAACATAGATTATCGTTGGTGCTCCCTAGGCTAAATGTCAGTGCTGCCACATTGTTTTCATCAGTCAAGAAATACTGCTAGCTTTCGTTGTGTATGTATGTGTGTTTTTATACACGGTTGTGATGAACATTTAATGCCATGTTTTACGTCTCACTGGCTCTATTTGCTTCCTTGAGGAAGAGTTTTAAACACTACCTTGAAAGGTCAAGTAGATCAGTTAAGAGACGACAACACACACACACACAAACACACACACACACAAACACAGGCACACACAGGGATACATGACCTGGAAAACTAGAGACCATCTAGGCAACTCTCCTATACTGCAATGCTCATGCATGCACTAATGTAGTTATTATTATATTATTACGTGATTTTTTTTCCCACTCCCCGTCCTCGGATTGTTTCATTTTGCTCTGATCTACACACCTGTAACATTTTAGTGACCATATATTTCAAGGTAATTTCTTGCTGACAAAAGCAAGCTTTTTCTGAAGATAAGAGAGCCATCCTTTTCACGTCTGATTAGTTTTTTCTAGTTTTAAGTGACTCAAGTTTTCACTTATATAACATTTATATACTCATATATACTGTAGAAGATGTACATGTCAAAAGGCACACCTTGCATGTTGATTTCAGTACTCAGATTAATCTAAACAGTCATGATATGTCTGGTTACTGTAAATCAGTGAGAATGCCTAATCATCAGTGACATCGTGCATGCTGGATATGTCTCTGTGTTGATTTTTTTCCCTAAATGATTTGCTTGAGGTCTAAGCAGTTGGCTATTGATCTGTGTGTACTCTGTGTGTGTGTGTGTGTGTGTGTGTGCGCGCGCATAATGGTCATGTCACGCTATGTTGATTTTCATGTCAGACAGCGGCGTTCTCTTCTCACTCCATTACTTCCCATTCTGTTGCTGTTTGTGTATGTTTGCTTGTGTGTGTGTGTGCCTGTGATTTCTTGCCCAGAACAGTTCTTGTACTTATTTTTTTCTTCCAGGCTCACAGCTGTTTAATTGTTCCTTTACCCAAGCTTGCAGATATCAACACACATACACAGTGAGGTAAATGAAATGCCAAAAAATACTCCTGCACACCATTTTGCAAGCGGACTCTGCACCGTCACAAGAGAGTTGCAGAAACTGCTGAATTCAAACAGTTCCAAAACAAAAATAAGCGACTGCGTTCAAAACCTCGCAAGTACTGACAGATGGAATCTGTCACAATGTACTGTAGCCATTTAAGCACAAAATATCGCCCGTTGTTTGTTATTCAACTTAAACTTTGTTATTGCCATTCCCTCACGAGGAGCTGAAGATGACAACTCCACACATTCATCAGGTGTAGCGCTAAAATGCATCCATGCAACCCCAAATGCATGAAAGTTGCCACTGGATGCATTTTGGAACTAAACGTTTGCCCCATTAAAGAGCCAATAAATTGTAAGTGAACATCTGGTAGATCCATTATCTTAACTTCCAAAACCACAAAACTTCCGCAGCATTCTAGGTGCGTGAATTTTGCCTAGGCTTACATAGGAAAAAGACCCACTTCCAGACAATTTATCCGTCAGCTGACAATGACGGCCGTGTAACATGTAGTGTATGGCCCGGTTAGCTGCTTCCCTCAACCCAAACCTGAAATCCAGGAAGTAGTTCGTGTATGTAGGTACATCACCATAGCATCAGGATGTCTGGCCTGGAAACGGGCTTGTTTGCATATCGGGTCTGTGGTCGAAAAAAATGGCGACCAAACAAGGTGTTTGGGGACTTTTCGCCTTCAGCCAAAATGGCCACGAAATCAAGGTTTGTACACCTTTTGCAGGCCCCTCCTTAAGCCCATGGCTTAAAATCAAAGAATTATCCAGTTACTACATATTTTCAAAAAATAAGAAAAACAAGCTAAAATCATTTCCTGCCCCACCACTCCCATGCCGAGCCTCCCGCTAAGTCCCGAGCATTTCCAGATAGTCAGTAATGGCATCAGGATTTCATTGAATAGATGACTGAAGGAGAGAAAGTGGTGACTTCTCCTGATGCACCTCCAGTCAAAAACGCTGTTAGTGCAACTTTCTGGTTTTCTGTTATTCTAACCAGCAATGACATGTGTGCTAAGGGGGCGCGTCAAAAGGATGTTGTTATATCAACTGTTTTGCCATAAACAGAATTGTTTAGATCAGTGTTTGGATTATTTTAACGAGAAGATGGTCTCTGTCGCACTCTCCGCACTGCCAAGAACGCCTAGCGACGGTTGTTGTTGAGCTCTGAAATATTAACAAGACCGTTTCTCTGTTGCTTGCCAGTGGTGAGTTACACTGTTCTTAATAATATTAAACAATTCATTAGACACATTCATTACCTTGGACACAGCCAGAAAATCTCTAATGTGCACGGCACAGCGTTGCGCATGAGTATCCTCTGGTTGTGCTTTTGGCATGGAGTTGCCTTGGGGAAACTTGGACTCCTGTAATTTTGGTTTGGACTCATGGAAAGGTAAGCTCTACCAAGGTCTGCTTTAACCCTGTGAGGTCTAAGCCACCTCGTGAAGTTAACAACAGAAACAGAAGTCCACTTGGTGCTCTTGTTGTGTGAAGATAAACACAGTTTTATCAGGCTGACTGAGGAAGTGATCACCACGGGGTTGTAGAACATCCAACATAGCAGCAAAGAGAGTTTCCACTCTTCCAATAATGTGTGTAAGTTGCCAAGTACGGTGTTAGCTTGCATTTAGTTTGTGTGTGAAATCTCTGCTGTCGTGCACGCTGAGCGCGCTGGAGACTCTGCGGTGGCTGCCACTCGCACTCTTTACCGGTCAGCTCACCGGGCACATCTTCTACACCTGCGCATATGGACTGGAATATTGTACATATGCAGTCTGGAAATGATGCCAGTGACAGCTTTTGCATAATCATTACACTGCATATGCTCATTATGAGTCCTAATCATTATGCAGGCCAAGATCACCATAAAAAAACTCAAATGAATAAATAGTGTTCACCTATCAAAGTTGGGCCATACCACTGATTGTGGAGCAATCACTCTGACTTATGCTGTCCTGTTTACAGTGTGAGGTGGTTGTAGGAACCACTGCCTGACTGCAAAGTAATTAAGGGCTTGATGTTTAATGACTTAAGGACTACGTGATATAGTGCTTAATATCAATGAGTTTTCAGGTAATTCTTTTTTAGAGTTGGCTCATAAACACCAGCTCTGGGAGCTCATTTCATTACTTCCAGGTGAGATTTATTTGAACGGCTTAAAGTGTGACAGAGAAAAGAGAGATATTTCAGTAAAATCTCAATAAATGCTGTCACCGAGTCCAGTGAGTTGATCCTTTACTCATGGTCTCAGGATGACATCCCCGCTACCACCAGTCTCCTACCTTTGTACATCCGGTGCCTTTCAGGAGTTCTTTTGTGATGAAATATTGTAATTTACTTTCACAGGGAACCTTCTTTCCCTTTCCCAGCCTTGACTACTTTCTCTTCACTTAGTGGTTGACCACACAGAATGCCTTTCAGCAGTCCCTAGACAATAGGAGTGAACTTTCTGCTCTTCCATTTGTGTGATTGGTGAGCGTTAAAGAAAATTTAATATTCTGAAAAGACTGACAGCAAAATCTTCCGTTAACCTCGAGTCTCCTGTGGCTAGTAGAAGCTCACCTTTCACTGTGCCTAATTGAAAATGTCTCTCTGTAATATACAAGGTGTGATCAAAAGGCTCTGAGAACAGCTGCATAAAGCCTTATTTAATTTGGGAGATTCCACACTCAAGGCCATTGTGCCCCTCACCTCTGGAACGGTTTCAGTGTGGCTGCTATTTTTAGAGCTCTTCGTGGCAATCTCGTTACGTCCCCTTGCACGCGAGCCTGTGCGATGTGCACGGATTCTCCTCCAGCGTCTCAAAACAACGATCCTTCAACTTGATCTTCTTTTCTCTTTTCAATGGAGTGAGATGGCACACTGGCGTGCACCGCAACTCGGATTGTTTCCTTTGAATGGTCTCCCTCAGAAGCCTCAGGATATTACCGCAGAAGTCACTGATGTCACACCCTGGGAAACAATTGACGGTACACAATCTGGGAAACATTGGAAAAAGAAGATGGGCATCCTTCAAGTCTGTCTCCTCAAACTGAAAGCTGCTAACAGCTGCTCAGCTACATCCCAGACACTCGCCTCACATCCCCAGTAATAATCCTTCGCATGAGTTCAGTTTAAAAGAAAAGTTAAGATCCCACAAAACAAGTGGTCAGCACTTCCGGGGAGTGCTTTAAAACTAAAAGCTGTGGAAGCTGCCTGGATGTTCCCAAGAAGATGACAGTGAATGTTTTACTAAGGCAAGGGTTTGGTTTTTTTTCCATGGTCATGTTCTCAAAAATCCTTTTTTTAAACACACGTCATATTAGTCTCCAAATTTCTTTAGATATCAGTGCCACTGTAATATAAAGTAGTGTGTAAAAGCCTTGAGCCACTCCTCATTTCTTTGTCGCTGCTCAAAAAAGTTAAAGGAACACTTTTTATTAAAAAAAATACCTTTAAAACAAAATCTGTGTCAGAATTCAAGCTACTGCTAAAATGTTGAGCTGATTGGTTTGCATCAACGTCTGAGACGGTCAGATTTTAGTCAAAGGAAACCTGGATAACGCTTTGATTTTCACGAGTACTCTTGCTTATTGATGAAATTTAAGTCAAGAAAAAAGAAACAAAAGCTCTAGAAGTATTCCCAAATGTTGATTGTTAGTGTGAAGCTGCAGTTAAAATACACTGCTCCAAAAAAAAGAAACAACACAATATAACTCCAAGTAAATCCAACTTCTGTGAAATCAAACTCTCCACTTAGGAAGCAACGCTGATTGACAATCAATTTCACACGCTGTTGTGCGAATGGAATAGACAACAGGTGGAAATAAAGGAGTGGTTCTGCAGGTGGGGACCACTGACCATATTTTGGTCACTTTTGAATGTTGGTGGTGCTTTCACACTCGTGGTAGCACGAGACGGACTCTACAACCAAGTGGCTCAGGTAGTGCAGCTCATCCAGGAAGGCACATCAGTGCGAGCTGTGGCAAGAAGGTTTGCTGTGTCTGTCAGCGTAGTGTCCAGAGGCTGGAGGCGCTACCAGGAGACAGGCCAGTACACCAGGAGATGTGGAGGAGGGCAACAACCCAGCAGCAGGACCGCTACCTCTGCCTTTGTGCAAGGAGGAACAGGAAGAGCACTGCCAGAGCCCTGCAAATGTGCATGTGTCTGCACAAACGCTTAGAAACACCGTGCAGGACGCTTGGCAGTTGCCAGAGAACACCAGGATTGGCAAATTCGCCACTGGCGCCCTGCGCTCTTCGCAGATGAAAGCAGGTTCACACTGAGCACATGTGACAGACGTGACAGAGTCTGGAGACGCCGTGGAGAGCGCTCTGCTGCCTGCAACATCCTTCAGCACGACCGGTTTGGCAGTGGGTCAGTAATAGTGTGGGGTGGCATTTCTTTGGAGGGCCGCACAGCCCTCCATGTGCTCGCCAGAGGTAGCATGACTGCCATTACATGGAGGTACTGAGATGAGATCCTCAGACCCCTTGTGAGACCATATGCTGGTGCAGTTGGCCCTGCAGGACAATGCCAGACCTCATGTGGCTGGAGTGTGTCAGCACTTCCTGCAAGATGAAGGCACTGAAGCTATGGACTGGCCCGCCCGTTTCCAGACCTGAATCCGATTGAGCACATCTGGGACATCATGTCTCGCTCCATCCACCAACATCACGTTGCACCACGGACTGTCCAGGATTTGGCGGACGCTTTAGTCCAGGTCTGGGAGGAGATCTCTCAGGAGACCAGCCGTCACTTCACCAGGAGCATGCCCAGGTGTTGTAGGGAGGCCATAGAGGCACATGGAGGCCACACACAATGCTGAGCCTCATTTTGACTTGTTTTAAGGACATTACATCACTTCAAAATCCAGGCCTCCATCGGTTAATAAATTTGATTTCCATGAATGATTTTTGAGTGATTTTGCTGTCAGCACATTCAACTTTGTACAGAACAAAGTATTCAATGAGAATATTTCGTTTATTCAGATCTAGGATGTGTTATTTGAATGTTCCCTTTATTTTTTTGAGCAGCGTATGATCATCCATTAAATATCTATTGTTGTCTTCACTCACTGGCCTTCTGACAGCAGTGAAGGGATCCTCAGGACCTATCCTGGTATCTATACAAAAAGCACTGCTAATATATAATGATCCCTACACTAAGCCTTTTATCGCAGCAATTAGCTGGATGTCTTTTAACGGCCAGAGTAGAAAAGGGCTTTAGAGGGGGCAGTACAGGTGTGAGGGAGCAGCGTGAATGCAGAGAGGATTCCTTAAATTATTCATTTACTGACTGACTGACTGAGTGGATTACTGACTGAATGAGCGGCATACAAGCTTTTTACCTGCTGGCTGACCAACTGGCTTGACTATTGCACTAGACGACGTGAAACAAAGCAGCTTGCTGATATTCTGGCTGAATGTGTTTCGCACAGGATGTGTGTGATGCATAAAACATGGCTCCTTCCTTCTTCGGGCTCCTTTGTGGTGAATCTTACCTGTGTGTGTTTGGTATCAAAACAGCTACAAGGGAAGCTGTTTTCCGAGTGAAAGTATCCATAAGTGCTGGAAACATATGCACATAAACTCAAACGCAGTCGTCTGATATGCCAGGGGACTATATTTAACTGGGAGACAAACGGTGTTTTCTAAATGTGTGTGTGTGTGTCTGAGTGTGACGCCACATTGCTGGTTTGTGGGTATCTGTTTGTTTTGTGTGTTTGTTGGGGTGTTTTTACTGTTGCAGACACCTGATGTTAAAGGAGCTCTAATGCTCTTTCTCCAATCTGACGACAACATCAATGTAAAGCGCCCTGGGAGACACTTACTTACAAACACACATGCACACAAAAAAAAACCCCAGCTTGGGGATTTGAAGTGATTTTGTTTTTTGTGTCTCGAGCACAGGCAGACACACAAACAACCACCCTGAGTTAAACAGTGGCACTTGAACCGACACGCAAACACAGAGAGAAGCGACGCCGCTCGGCAAGCAAGACAAACGGACACAGATAACTTTAACTTAAAAGAGAGACACAAAGTGAAAAAAGGCAGGACAAAGGTGTGCGTGTGTGTGTCTGTGTGTGTGTATGTTGTTTAACCAGAGAGACAGAAAGTTATATTTGTGTGATGGCTGTGAAGTTGCTCGGCAACTGATATAAACACCAAGCATAGCAGATAAGAATGCAGGTTGACTGGTTATCGGTGGGGAGAAAGAAATCTGAGTCAAAGCAATTGAGGTGGAATGCTAGTGTTGTCAGACATCTGAATGTGCCTTCAGGTTCATATTAAGTATTGTAAAAAGATTATGGTTTTATAATGGCCTGCCCTTTAATCACTTTCACAGGCTCAAGTGCAGAACAGGATTAATTAAATTGCGTGATTTGGATGGAATGTGGTTCGTTATAAACCTATTTCTATAGGTATTCCCACATCTCAGAGCCATTGTTAATTCCTTTTAATGTGGTCTTGTTTGTAATGCCAGTCAGGGGTACCCAGGGAATTGTTCAAGCCTTTTTTTTTTATCATTTTAGCTTATGGCTGAATATTAAACAGAGAAACAAAGATTTCTGTGCTCTCAGGTTATCAAATGATTTCAGATCTGGAGGTTCCACTTCACTCGTAATGGAAAAGTACGGGAAGCCCTGCACTGACAGTGGTGTTCATTTAGCCGAGCTTAATCGGCGGCGCAGTGTGTTTTGCTGCCATGGAGGAAATTACGAGAAGGGGGAAAAAAAAAGAAAAGGATTTTCATATTGCCTTCTGATGTCGTTACTAAAATGAATCTCTAACAAAATCTCAAAGTCACGGCTGTCACGGATGATGAGATCAAGAAGACATTTTGAAAAAAAAATACTGTCAAAGAAAATAATTTTAACTACTTCCAAGAATCTGACAGGAGAGAGTGTGAATTTGCGTAATGGAAGGTCCACATGTGGATAACACGTATTACTATATTTTCCATTTCATTAGAGGAAGAGAAAAGGCTTTCAGTGATGAGAGCCCTCTTGCCATCATTGAAAGCCTTAATGCTTTCTCAGAGGAACTTTCTCAACAGCACCAGTTTAAAAGTCTTTCTTATTCTCAAAAAAAAAAAAACCCAACATTTTCCCTCAAAAGTAGGGCAGTCCCATATCATATCAGCTGTGATAATAGCGGTATAAATTTTTGCATCATATAAAAGCGTAACGTGATTTCTATGGCAGCGTCAGGCGAGAGCCAAATTACTGATGCGGTTACGCGATGGAAAAGCAGGTCTTTAAGCAGCTGGTTAAAAAGCTCAACCCCAAGGCACAACATCCTAGGTAGAAAATATTTTATGTGTTATGTGACAATATTGTGCAGGCTCCTTAACAAGGTTAAGCAACTTTATTGTTAAGTGTTAAGCAGTTATGTTACACTTTTACTTACATTTGACTTACGCTGTGCCACTGCATATGATGCTGTGTCCTTACTATTGCAGTGTAATGCTGCTGCTGCTGCTGCTGCTGCAAGCATGTTGTTTTGCTTTTTTAGATTCACACTTTAAATGAGGTAGTGTGTCACCAAAGACAGCAGCTCATTGGAGAAGAAGTATGGGAAATGCCCTTCATTTACTCACACAGTGACAGAAATGTTGCTGCCTGCAACCTGCAAGCGTCAATAAAATATTGCTCATTATTTTTTTCTATATTATCATAAAGATTATTGCTGCAAATTTTCTTGAAACATGATGTCACCTTGAGGCTCTGTTCCCCACCTCTACTCAAAGGCGGGTCTTTGCGTCATGTTCGATTCTCATTCGTGGCTCAAATTTGGACCACCATTCATATAGTGGTCTTTTTATGCAAATGTTAATATGGTTACAAGCAATTAAGGCTGACACAACTCTGTTTAAATATAAATATATCTCAGTTTGATGCTTATCAATGCATTACTTTCAAAATCTGTTATTTTGCAACATGCACATAATTTTCAGTGCCAGCTTTAACTGACCTTAAATTAGGCAAAAAAAAAAAATAATACAAATAAAATAGCAATATTACTTTATGACAGAGATCCCTAACACCCCTGACCCTCACACAATTATTCTGTAACACATGCTGATCTACACTGTGCAATCGTTTTCTGGACGACACAAGTTTGAACCCATATTAAACCTTTAAACACAGCTAAGCTAATGCCAGAGCAACAGCCGCAGGACTATCGAGCAGACTACAGACAGAAAGGCACCATCTGGGTCAGGTTCAGATTCCAGACGGTCTTGCTGTGAGGCAATGGCGAGCTTTCCTCTGAGCCACCATGAATAATATGATTTGATCTGTTGTTTAATTATTTAAAGCTGATGTAGAGCGATAGACAGAGAGGAAGAGAGAGAGAGAGAGAGATAGTTTGAAATAAAAACGCCTCATATTCAAGAGTGACAAAAAACTGCTGTCGCTGTTCTCCTAGCTTTGCTTACATTTTGACTGACTGGTTTGTCTTCAAATCGATCGTTTCATTTGACGCGGGGAACAACAGGAAAGTCTCTTGAGAGTGGTCCTCATTGATTTTGAGGCAGCGTAACCTCTGACATTGTCAGGTTTCTCACCCCCGAAGTAACATAGACATCTCGTTTGAACACTGAATCACTGCAAGCGCACTGGATTATTAATTATTATTAATATTTCAAGAGAGAGCATAAATATATTTAAGATTTACGCTGCATAATCTTGAATTTTCTAATCAAGCAGAGCCATAAATACACAGTTGATGTTCCTGTTTTTCTTCCTGTCCATCTGTCGACTGGACTTTCCAGTTTTTAACTTGACCAAAGTCACTTCAATAACACACACACACACACACACACACACATACACACACAGACTCCCCAGTTACATCTTATGCCTCCTGCAATACACTGATAAGGCCGTCTCTGTCTCACTCTCCATGTCTCTCTGATTTTCTTTGTCTCTCTTGCTTTTCTCTGTCTTTTTTTCCATTTTGTGCTGTTTTGGTCCATCTAGCTCTCCTATTCTTTGTCTTACACACACACACACACACACACACACACATATATATATATATATACCCATCTCTGTCATCTCTTTCACCATCCCATCTAACCCTAACACTTTCATCTTCTATTTCAAATCTTGTACAGTTTATTCTGTATCCTTGTCTTTCTTTGCTCACAAGATACATAACCATATCCCACTAGTACATTCATACATACAGTGCAGTGCCAAACTCACTCCTCATTTCTTTATATTTATATAATTGCTGCAGTCATTGATTGAAATGTGCAAACATACATGGAAATACAGTATATAAGGCAAAAACAAAGGTTATACAATTGTAATAATTCTAATGAGCAATATATGGCACGGCAACCTTTATTCTTCAATACTGCGTGAACTCTCTTTTTTCTAATTTCTTTAAGTCTTCAGGAACAGTACTTCAGGCTTCGTGAAGGATATTCAAAGCTCTGCTTGGGATGTTGGCAGACTTTTGTTCTCTTTTCTGTCAAGATGACCCCACAGAGTTTCAATAATGTTGAGCTCTGGGCCCTGGGGAGGCCAGCCCATGAGCGATAGTGCTCCTGTGTGTGTTATTTCTATCCAGGTTTGCTTTTACTGCATTGGCAGTGTGTTTGGGATCACTGTCATGCTGAAGTTGTTTCCAATCAGATGCTTTCAAGATGGTATTGGAAGGTGGATCAAAATCTGTGTGCTCATTTTTTTTCCATTAATTCTCTCCAAACACACTGGCTGGAATGCAGACCCAAACCATAACAGAGCCTCCATGATGTTTTACAGATTGCTGTAGACACTCACTGGTACCTCTCTCCTGATATGCTCTGTACATACTGACAGTGACTTGAAACAAAACTTTCCATCCGACCTGTTGCCACTGATTTTCAGTTCTTGTGTAATTTGGCACACCTCAGCCTTTTCTCCTGCTTTCCTTCATTAAGAATGGCTTTGTGACAGCCATCCTTCCAGTGTGACCATTTCTCATGAGGTGAATAGTATGAGTCAACAGTATCAGCTGAAGGTCCAGATGCATCTCTCAAATCCTACAGCACATGAGGTCTTTGCTGGATTTTTCCTTTTTCCTTAAGCACAAAACCTTCAGATGCTGTTCATCTGCGCTGGACAACATTTGGGTCTTCTTTTCCTCCCACTTGTCCAGTTTCACTGCACACCATGCTGAGTTATTTTTCCAGTAATAGCTTCTGAAATCGGCCTTTTGGTTTTCATAGATTCAACTGAAAAAAAAAAAATGGGAACAAATTGCATGTTTTTGTAAATGGCTGCTCGTAACTAACGAGCTTAAAGATACAATTTAAAATTGGTTCTTTGCAGAGATGCCTCGTATATGTAGACAGAACACCGGTTCCTCCCTTGAGGTGCTTTTTTATGCTTGAATGATTCATAGATTAGCGTTAAATGGCTGGACACTAATCAACACAATATAGGCGATATAGGTTCATCACAGTAAATAGCACCGTAATGAGAACAACTGATGCATCACTATTCAGCTATATTTCAGGCTTGAGCTTTTTTTTTTTTTATTTTATTTCAGGCATTTCTTTTTCGTCGTTCAAGTGCAAAAAAACATCATTTACTGAATAACTTGCTTCAAAAATGACTCAATTTATGTTGACTGTGATAATTTCGTCTGTGGGTAGAAAATTGCTGGATCAAATCAAGCCTGCAGTGGGACAATCAGCAGCTTGTCAGTGTGATCACTACCACAATTCAAATGATGCATCTTTCTTACTATGTGAAGACTGGAACTGTTCTAGTTAATCTTGACTGTGTCTCAGCCCAGACGCGTGTCTCTCCAAACTCCTGAAGAACACTCTACTGATGGCTGAATTTCAGTACTTTGTGTCTGTTATACTTGAATGACAGAGTCTAATCACTCGGTTTAAATTACGGCACTGGTGTAAAGCCACCTGCTGTGGAACAGAGAGAAATTTATGGTCACAGAGCGTGTATCTTGGATTTCTTGGACAGCATAGCACTCTCTTAAATCCTATTCAATTTTGTAATATGAGGAAAAAACTCATTAGATTGAGAGCAAAATAAATTATACAAGCAGCTGCTAATGGAGCTCAGCAAATGTAATTCTACCATTAAACTGTAGACACACATCCGTTGTGAAACAAAGAAGCATAAAAAAAACAGGTAGATAGAGTTTCAAGGATAAAGATGCACTGTAGTGGAGTATCATAAATTCATATCATATATATTTTCACAAGGATACAGAGTTGCATGGATACATCTGGGTCTTACAGTAAATATAAGGAGACCATCAAGATTGGAGAATTTCAAAGAAGCGAAATCAGATAGTCGTGTAACAGAGTGTGTGTGTGTGTGTGCAAAAAATGAACACTAGCACTAGTGGGGAAGGAATTAGTCTTAAAAATGATTTTTATTACACATCATAAAGGTAATTGTTGTAAAAGCAGATCACTGAAAGTATATCCTCATCTCCTCTGCCTCCTCTACACCAGCCTCAGTCTGCAGCCCTCCTGAGCTCTGCTCATCAGGCCTGAAACTCATCTGATCCGGGTGCTCTGGCTGTGGATTTCACTCTTTATTTGCTCAGATTAGTTCTCCACACTCTGGACCCTCTGCTCAGTTCAGCTACGGCTCCCCTGCTGTTCAGCACAGCCAACAACCCAGTTCTCCAGTCATGAGCTCTCCTCCGCTTTACGACGGCTCAACATCCCATCTGTGACCTGTTCAGCCCTGCAGTAATTATTCATCCTTTACTTAACTACAGCCTCCTGTATATTAGTCTATCAATCACATCCTTCTAGCGCTGGCTCGTGTTACAGCAGCCTTCGTATTCAGATGTCTGTAAGCAATACATGTGGTGTTTTACACACATTTCATTGGAGGTCAAAATGACTCCATTTGCGATTTTTAGGCACGAGTGGGTGTAATATGTATATTTTTTGGGTTTTAATCCCACACATCCCAAAGTTCACTATACGATGAATAAATCCATTGTAAGAAAAGTCATAAAATATGAGATGATGCGGTTTTTGTATGACCCCCCTTTTGCAAATTGTTGTGTAAAGTGGAAAAAACACTGCATGGGTTGAACAGAAATGGTGCCACAGACTACGTTGATTATACTGATCAATGGTGTGTGAATGTGCTGGGTTACATATGTTTGTATCCATATGTTCACCCCCCTCTCTGTTTATTCTGATCATCCTGGAGATCCCATTTAAGTTTGACACATCAAGTTCATTTAGCTTTCACGTCTTAATGGCAATTTGTGCTCTTCTAAACGGCAGTGCGAGCCAATAGAGTTTACTCAAGGTTACGATGTCATAGCAGCTGTTTCCTGCAGAGATGGAGTAAATGAAAATGGGCGAGATGACTCAGCAACCTGATGCACACCTACGCGCACGTACTCATGTGCCTTCACGCCCACACAAACACTGCACAAAAAGAAGACACAGACGCATAAATGTTTTCAGTGTGTTACTCCACAAACTTTCAGACATCCTCCCCGTCTTGCTCCTCTTTGTCTCTCTCTCTCTCCCACATAAACACACACACACACACACACACACCTCCCTTTTTCCGTACACAATATGGCTCATGGCACACAGAACAATGAATAGTGCAATGAGTGGCATGTACAGCTTAACTTGGGCTTTGGTGTGTGTGCGTGTCTTTGTGTCTGAGCGTATTTGATGTCAGCAGGGTTGATTCACACTCACTTACCCCCAGACAACTGGAATCATACCACCCGTCTCTTGACGAGCTCACATCAGCGCGCGCACACACACACACACACACACACACACACACACACACAAAGCTAATTAGGAGTCTTCATTATTGTTGGATTATGCTGTTCAGCTCCAGAGCTACAGGCTTTTCTTTATGGGTGCAAAGGAGCTAAGGACTCTTAAGTACATTTAGCAGACTGCTAGTTTGACTTAAATAATGGATTTGTGCACTATCTAATGAAGTGTTGTAGCATTACACATGTGCAGTTTTTACCTTTTGAAATTACGTTTTTATGTGACAAGTTGTGGTGGTGGTAGTAGGCTAAGTAAAAGGTGCTGTAAATAGCTACGTCTGTTATAATTTTCCAGCACACTGATGGCACCAAGCGACCCTTGGTGGGGATCAAACCACTAATCCTGTGGTTGATTCACCCTTCCTCCTGAACCAACTTATAATGCCCAAATGTCTCTTTTCCTAGCTGTGTCTTTCTAGGGCAACTGCAAGCATCCCCGAGCCAGATTAGATGCAGTATATAGTATAATCCCTGCACTGCTTTTTAGGGCCACCTGAGGGAAGTATTTAGGAAGAAAGTTATTAAAATATCTGGCCCACCTTGTTTGACTACTTCAAATATTAAGGAGCAATAAGGAGCAGTTCCCTACTCATATTCTGAAGTGAGTAACCACCTGTGAAAGAAACTCTCTTCAGCCATGTCCAGCAGCTGTTTTTTTTACAACACATTTTTATTTACATGTTTTTTTTTGTCTGATTTGGTCTTTATGCCCCAAAGTTAGTAAAAGCCTACACAGGATCACCATAATCCAACAGAGGAAAAGCATACACATATGGCACATACTATATGGAAACTGGTGTTTTGTGTCATTGCTCAAGGGCACTTTGGTAATATTGGGAACTGAACCTATTCATTATGTTGGCTCTTCAATCCAATCTGCTGCACTCAACTGATCCTCTCACGGCTCTCCTTCCCCTCTTAAAACCGCCCTACTCCACTTTGCTTCCCATAAAAATCATAAATTAAAACTTTTTTTTCACATTTCACGATGACAGCATATGTGCGTCTGTTTATGTGTGCACGTGACAGTACACATTAGTGCAGATGTGTCTGCCGCCGCTTGTGGCTGCCTGGCTGTGTATTTGCGTGGGTGTGTTTGTGTGTATTTTCCAAGTGTATTTTCTTGTGTATGTATTGCTCTCAGTCACGACTCTTCACTTGGCTGGCTTGTTGCTGCCTCCTTACATCATCAGTCCAAAAGATCTTTAAATCTCTACAGCTGCTTCTGATTAAAAGGTGCAATTGCATTTAGTATTATTGTTGGTCACCTTATATGTTTGCTCAGGCAGGGAATCGTATAAATTGTGGGTATATTTTTCACAAAAAAAAACAAGTTGATGATAGAGAGACACAAATGTGGTAAGTTCAATCAGCCAGTGACTGAAGAAGGTGCTCCAGCTGTGAACACCAGGGCTGGCTGGTTTCTATTTGTTATTATTATTTTCCTTCTCTGTATACTGTAGCTCCAGTTCACAACAAAAGTCATGTCAAGGCCTTTATATAATAGAGTACAGACCCCAAAATATTAAAGAGAGAGCCCTAGTGATTCAAAAATCCCCTATGAGCCAGTACTTGTCAAAAATGGGGAGGAGGGGGGGGGGCACACTTGGAACAGGAATAATACTTTTTTAGAATCAGGTTCATGAAGGGCAGCCATCTGCCTCAGCCAGCTGAGGGGGAAGTGGAGACAAAGCGTGATGAGCATGTATGAATACAAACAAAACAACACACCTACAGATAAAATCATGGTAATAAGTGTGCACTCTTTCAATTTTGAGATCGAACCTATCAGGACACAATAAGAAAAAAAAAAAATCACCTGGTCCTTAGCGAGTCTTAAAATTCAGTCTGTCGGTTGTTTACATTTTCTATCTGCCATAAATTTCCCCCGATTGCTTGTGGCCGCTCATCCGCAGCCCTCTTCTTTGTGTCAGGTTGACAGGGGTCTTAGGTTTGCAAAGCTGCATGTGAGCAAACTACAACACTTCAGGAGCAATGTCCTTTATAGAGAAGGACAAAGTGGAGGTGTTTGGCTATCAGGTGGAAACCAAACAACAGCTCAGCACAAACACCTCATTCCAACTGCCAGGCATGGAGGTGGAGTGGGAATGATTTTGGCACATTTTGCAGCCACAGGACCTGGGCACCTTGCACACATTGAGTCAACCGTGAACTCTTCTTTCTACCACAGCATTCTAGAGACAAATGTGAGTCTGTGTGTCTGACAGCTAAAGCCTGGGTGAAACTGGACCGCGCAACACGACAATGATCCCAAGTACAGCAGCAAATCTGCAACAGAGTAACAGAAAGGAATCAAGGTGTTGCAACGGCCCAGTCAAAGTTTAGATCTCAACTTGATTGAAATGCATTAGTGGGACGTTAAAGGAGCTGTGTAATGCACACATGTCTGCAAAACTCAATGAACTGAAGCCACACTGTAAAGAAAAATGGGCCAAAATTCGTTAACAATGAAAACACACACACACAAAAAAAACAAAAACGTAATTTTCACACACTGCTTCTTTATTTTTGTTGAATAAATAACGAGTCACTGTAATATGTCGTGTGTGGTCATTCATCTCAGTCTTATATACCTACACCTATTTCCTGATATTTAAAACCTTAGAACTGACAGATGGTGCACTTTCTTTGTACCGAGACCATAGCTTCCTTCCAAATTGCCCTCTAAAAGGATGCTGAAGCTTTCCAAAATGCCACTAAACTGTGTGTGACTTTTCAATATAGAGATCTTCAAACCAGCCCATTATGCAAAACAATGTTTTTGTGAAACAGTGATTAACTTTATGTAACTGCATGACTAACAGCGCAGCAAACTCCAGACGGCTATTTTAGTTGTTTAAGTCTACAATGGCTATGATCACAATCAAAATGTGCATGGCAGCCATGCTGTGCAATGTCCAGGATGACAATCAAGATACTAGCAAAATCAGCATTAGGGGCAGTAGTAACAAGTGCTTTGCTTTTGATTATTATATTGCCAGCATGATGTTTTGCAGTTAGACGTGCATGCTGCAGTTTTGTAGCAGTGTAACAAAAGGCCCAGTGTGCTTTGAAGACAAACAGCTGGCTGCTTCGTTTGGTTCTACATGGGGGTCTTTAAGATAAATGCATCGGTGCTGTTTCAATGAGTCAACTGATTAGTGGCTCATTATGCCAGATTCTGAACTATTTTAATGGCGTTAGTGATGTTTCAACTCCCCGTTTGGCATTAATACAGAATGCATGGAATTTGGAATGCAAGTGTAACACGTTTGTTTAGACGCGGCAGCAAATTCACATGTGGTTTTTTTTTTTTTGCTTGTTTGAAAGGCATTTCTCAAAATCTCCATCTGTGATGCTGACTGAAAAGCGTTGGGCTGTTTCTTGCATGATGTGCTGAATGCTGAAGATTGTTTTCCAATTCAAAATTTCACCTTTGCTTTAACGTTGTGGAAATGACCAAATAAACCCCGACAACATGCAGAAGTCATTTACTGTATGCACATATGACCTATAGAGTGCAGAAGAATAATACAATTTAAAACTCTGAAATAGGAATGAGCCATTGTCCCGCAAGTATGTGCATGCGTGTGTGTGTGTGTGTGTGTGTGTGTGTCAGTGTTAGAGCCCTAGGTATCACCTAGCCTAGTTCGAGGTGTCATGCAAACACACGCAAACATTGAGATCGCATCATTCCTGAGGGGCAAAGTTGTGCTGACCAGATGAGTTGTTTCCCTTTCATCTAATGTGTGTGTGCACGCCTAAGTTGAGGTTTTGGTTGTGGTCGGGGGTATGCGAGTGTGATTTAGTTTTTACTCTGTGTGCACGTTTGGTTTGTGGTTGATGGGCCCTATAGGGTCATGGCACTGACTCAGCAATTTAAGAACTTTCGTGCGGCCTTTGCCACTGTGAAAATGTGACGAGGACAGGTGCCGCTGGGCTTTCTGTATACGTGACAGAGAAGAGGGATTTCATTTCACAAGCAGAACCTAATAAGTGAAAGTGCTCCTCTTCTGTCTTATTTAACTTTGGCTGAATCGGTTTTTCAATAAGCCCTGCTTCACATTTCAATCTCTTATAATCTATTTGAAACAGTGAATAATATTTTTTTTATCATTCTCAGAGGCAAGTTTACTAATGAATGGAAACTGAAGAGTTCTACTAATTTTTCCATTTCATTGAAGTCATTTTTTTTTTTTTTTTTCCAGAAAGGCGGGCATCCAATGTGCCTTTTTTACCAATTATGTGTGATTCTCCTGTTTCCC
>VUQK01041252.1:7195-17828 GCA_015106715.1 Bujurquina vittata
TCAAAAAAACCCCCGCGGGGGGGTTCGGTTAGGGTTTTTACCCCAGAGGGGCCCCCCCCCCCCTTTTTGCTTCACCCTTCCACTAATAGGGAAGTGTGTTTCTTATAAGGAAACATGCTAAAACTCAGACCCACAGTTATTTGAAATTGCCTGTGGGTGGTGAACAATGGAAATGGCTACTTTAATTGTAAATTTTCTTCCACCTTATGACTGATTAGATGTATGCTGTGCTCCTAGAAAAGGCCTCATTAGCTATAACAGGGGCGACTTTATTGCTGAATGCTGATAGTCTGATTATCTGCAGATTTATCGATGCCCAAGTGTTTTGCTTTTGATTTTTTTCCTTCTTAAATGGCTTCAGCTGTAATATTTACAGTGGAGCCCATGAACTCTCAGTATTTTCCCAAACCATTTAACAAATGCTTGAATTGGTTCCAGAAGTTTAATCTTGATGTTTTAATTGACTAGAAAAGATCTCAGTACTGTGTATTATTATCAAATGTGTGGCATAGGTAAACATATTTATACAATATTTGTTGTTTGGGGATTCTTTTGATTTATAGCATTCATTCAAATCTAATTATTTGTTAAGAAAATATTCCATTATTGTATGCCCCCCCCCCACCCCGACCCCCCCGGCCTTATGACAACCTGAGGCCAGTGGGGGGCACTCAAACTCCACAGAAAAGGCAAGACTTTGATCCACAGTTCACAAAGAGCAGAGGGGAGGAAAAAAAGTACTTTTAACATCATTGAGGAAACTCATCAATTTATAAGAGCAATCTAAGCTGAGCTTATGTTACAAGGCAATTTATATCTGGCCGCATCCATGAGGAAAACTGTAAATATTTCAAGCTTGAATTGTCCTCCATTAAAGTAATGGGCTTCTAAAAGAGAGACACGTTAAACTGTTGGCTTTCATAGGCAGTAATTTATCTGGACCGGTGAAGGTGTTAAGAGACAGCTTTGACACAATATTCTCTGTGGTCTGCATTCTCTGGACAACAAATACTAGGATTTATGAATGGAAGGCAAAAAAATCAACCAGCGGCCAATGATATTTCTCCTGCTGACAAAACACATTAGAGGAGAATTCAATCAAAGTTTGACAGTTGTTTTATCATCTCGTTGGACTTGCCCTCCAACCCAGTAGTGTTTCATAAACCTGCGCACACTAAAACTGCACTGGAACAGCCACATAACTTGTGGCTGAGGAAATGAGGTCAACATTGTTTGGTGTTAAAGTCTTACTCCACTTTTCTCCAACCCAATATTTTATCAGTTTCTGAGGAGGGGTTCCATTTTTTTGTGGGGATTATAAAGCTGACACACTGCTGTGGTCCTTTTTTTTTTGCAAGGTTTTTATTTGAATTGTTCCCCTGCTGTGTAATTTATGCTGATTATTAGGCACATTTTCTTCCTCTAATAAGTGCACTGAATTATTATTAAGTAATTGATGGATGTGGGGTCAGTATGAGTAATATGATTTGGACACATTCAAATCCAAATCTGTCATAAGCTAGAGATCTCTATAGATTCAAAATAAGAAGTTCGTCACATTAAATTAACAGAAATTATATTCTAGGCTTTGTGGTCAGAGCATATTGATGTCATTAAGTAAACTGGGAAAGGTATATAAATGTTAATAGTTTTACTCCCTTTGTTATAAGAATGTAATGAACTCATCTGCAGGATTGTTGCGTTATATGGACTGCTGCTCATAAGAGAGACTCTACACAACAGCAGCATCCCTGAAATGCACAGCACAAAGCTTTGGTTCCATGTAGAAGTTAAACTTCACTATTTTTCCTCATAAAGGAAAGCACACTCTTTTTTTCAAGCAGACTAACTGATGGGGCTAATGCTAATCCAAATAAATGAAGCTAAGGAGAATGTCATTATATCCCATTTTATCCACTTACTTCTTGCTACAGTGTAATTGTACTGCCTTGGAAACATTTACATTTACATTTAAAGCACATTACACAAATGAGGTACAAGTTCAACAACGTTGTCGCATCGGCAGAATCTTGTTTGACCACGTGGCCTTTTTAAAGCTTTTCTTGGGCATGTGCATGAGAAATTAATTGCTCTCTGCGTGCATCAAAGATTAACCCCGCAGGATTTGTCTTTATTACATTCCCATATGTTTGAACCGACATCGCTGCTCCATTTTAACGCAAAATGTTTTGGACCTGATGAGACAGCCGTCACAGTTCATAACAACCCCTCACTTGGCCTGGCAGTGTATCCTTACACATGCATCATTATCTCATGTAAACAGTGGAAATGAGAGACCGCTGGGGGAGCGAACGTCATTCAAGGCAACAAAGTGAGGGCTCAGTGAAAAGATCCTGGGCGGTGACACTCTCGTTTAGCGTCAATTAGAGGAAACAACAAGCAGAACTGTTCCTCAAGGCATCTGGATCTGATGTGTTTATTTATAGTGAAGCAAATATGTATGCTTGAAGGAATGCGTGCATTCAAGGATGTTTCAATCAGAAAAACATGGAGGCAGTTTAGGGGTACCAAAAATGTCCCTCACATTGTACTTGATGTACTTTAGCTGAGCTTGAACACAATGCCCTCCCCACTTCTTTCCCTCTCTCACTTTATCTCTTTGTGTTCTTCTATCTCTCTGTTTCACACATAGTAGCGCCAATGTGCCGCTTTGCAATGAGTCCCTTTCGTATGCAGTGCAGGGGCCCCCATGAGTTCCTTCCCTTGGCTCTCAAACTAAACAGAGAAGATGGTGTTATCTAAATGCTGCCAGGAGGTTGTCAGCTTGTATTGGGCCGGGCTGACCAAGTGGCCTGTTGGCGGATGCGTGTTGATGCCAGGCTCCCAGTGCCTTCCCTCTGTGGACATCTGCTGTGTGTGGGAAAGCTGTGGAGTTTGTCTGTGGTTGCATCTTAATCCTCCATCTCTTCAGCTCCAGCCATGCCTGGCCGAGCAAACCAGCAGCCCTGCTCGCTTTGCTTGTATTAATTGCCCTTGCCTGGCTCGCTGTTTGCTTCTGATTACACTCATTAATTTCAATTCCCCTGGACGCCACTACCACCGTAGCTGCCTTCAGACAGGCGTGCACACACAGACACACGCATGCAGAGATGCACTCATTCCCACTTACATGCATTATTGTGAAATGTGGCAAGGAAAGGGTCAACTTGCAAATGAAGGAATGAGGAGGAGACTGGCACCATTTTGACATGTCAGTGCAACGTAAACACAGGTGTAATTAATGATATTAATTACGGCCCTGTTCCATTTAGATGGGCAAGGGCACAGGTAATGTGCATGCTTTCTCATTGGAATGACTGTGACACACTAAATAGAATGAGACCATCATTTATTTTATCAGTTACCCCTGAGTTTACCCTGGTATGACGTGCCAAAATGGCTGCTTTGGAACAGCC
Organism: Bujurquina vittata; assembly: GCA_015106715.1. NCBI lineage: Eukaryota > Metazoa > Chordata > Actinopteri > Cichliformes > Cichlidae > Bujurquina > Bujurquina vittata. The sequence continues at coordinate 10,612 of VUQK01041252.1, forward strand.
CTGTGGGCAGGTTGATGAAGAGCGTATGAAAGGGATTCATGTGTGGCTTCTTTTCCTCCTGATCTTCAGCAGCTCGATGCTTCAATGTCAATTGCTTCACTGTGTTTAAATATGAGCTGTTTTGTTCTACATGTTTATGTTCTACGCTTAAACATTTATGCATACTAGTGCACAGCTGATAATGGATTTTCAACACTGTCTAATATGCTTAGAACTCACATGCCACGTTTTATCCCTTTATTTAGATAAAACAGTGAACTAAACATCATCATCATCCTCACTGTTCAACCCTGCAATAAACCTGTCAATCTGATCTCTCCATCGTCTGTGTTCTTTGTCTCAACCTCACGTAATGTTTATCCTCACCTAACTATTCAAACCAGTGCAAGCCTGCCAACATTGCTTCATATTTTCCATGTATGGACAGCCAGAACTGCATATTTCATTTTAAGTATGAATTTGTGAAGAATTGTTCTTTTTTTTCCCCTGCATGTTCTCATTCAGCACACCTGCCTAATACTGCAATTATAATTCAAAACAAAGGGAAGGGACATGTATTATAAACTGCATTTGAGAGGGAGGGCAAGTGTGTTTATGCAGTGCTCCAAGCATCTACAATTAAAGGTGATAAAAGTTTATTTTCAGATCAGGTGTGAACTGCATGCATGTTTGACTGCAAGAGTCAAACATGCATGGTTGGCACAGAAGTGTTGGTGCTTTTTATTATCTTTTCAAAATGCATTTTGCATTTATAGTTACACTGTAAGCAATGAGGGGAGCACTTAAGAGAATGTCCAGGTATCAGTTATCTGGATATCTTACTGTAGATATTAGCTGTCTATGCTGAAAGCCCTGAAGCTCCCAGAGGCTAGATCTGAAGATTTAGTAAAAGTTAGATGTGGTTACAGATGTTGCTTTTGTCTACAAAATTTACACTGACCATATGGACAGATGCAAACATCATTTTTGTCGTTTTTATGTCACTGGCAGCATCACTGTATTTGTTTTTATACCTCATCTGGCTTCTCCTTGAGGCAGGGAACAGAAAGAAAGTCACTGTGACCTGCTGTTTATATTGCTGAAGTCCCCATTCAAGCAGGCGGACCACGGCTAGTAAAAACCCAACAGCTGGACTCATAAGGTGGTCTTGTAAGTGGCACAGACTTGGATCAGAACAGCTATAAATAAATTACCTTTTTATTTTCAAGACCATACACAGTAACTTTACATCAAATCAGTGTTGCATAATCAGTTTAACAGCATCTTTTAAAAAACATGTTCTGAATAGATTCTATGGGAAAATAGACTGTTTGGCTAATAGCCACACATATTTCACACATTTTATATACAGAACACAGCTACCTCCGGGATAACACATTATTAAATCATTAATTGTTGTTCTTGTTTCTGTGCAGATTGTATTTAGTCCACAGTACTGTCATCAGCTTGTTTTTTCATCCTGTAAAAGGAAAATGACATGCCACGCTACTCCTCAGCAGCCACTAATCTGTAAGGAGCAATAAACCTCTCCTATAATACCAAGCTGTGTGGCCTCTTGCCTTCTGTCACCCTATCGCCTCAGTACTTTAGATTTCCTGGGAAAGTGGGGCTTCTGGACTGACTCGTCAGACAGCTGTACCTTAAAAGGCCTCATGGGGGCATCACCACGAGGGTCGGTGCACTGGGCTGTGATTTGATGTCCAGGCACAAATAAAAACCCCTGAAGCTCGACAACTTCCTTGCTGAGCCCATGTAACCCAATTAGCGAACCAGTCCTCGGTTGGAGAAAATGAAAACATTCTGGACTTGAATTCCCAAGATGGCTGTATTCGTTTATTAAATTTCTTGTTTCACCTGCTTCCTGAGATTTCCTACGACTAACTGTAATGGTTCACCAAGGAATGACTCAACAACTCAATATCGTGGCAGTGGGTTGCAAATATACTGTACTGCTGACTTTTCTGAATCCTGCAGACAAGCCTGAGTGCTTCACATCATTGTTAAAGGGCTGCTATCTTTCTAAAGGGCACCCAGATAATGAGCACAGATTGCATCAGTTCTGTGGGTGCTGAAAATTTACACTACCCAGTGGAAAGAGTAGGCTACGGGGCTGAAGACAGTGAAGGGTGAGGCAAAAGAATCAGTGCTCTAGAAGGTCATATTGATTGATAAAGCACCCTGTGGATTGAGCTGTGGCTTGCTCAAACCCCATAGTGTGTTTGTTGTGGGATACCAGACAGCTGCCTGAAGGCCCTGAACAACACAGACAGGCAGAGAAAGACAGTGAAATCAATGACTGCCTCACAAAGGGCTCTTACAAGTTCTTCCCAATCATCTAAAGTGGCTCCCTTGGCACATCTATTTGCACCTAGCTCGAGTGAAAAAAAAGTGTGATTTGTTAAAGACACTTCAAGCTAGCACCTCCTGCACTGAAGTAGCTATTTACAAGAAAAATTAATTCCTCTGAAAAATATGACTATTCTGGTATAATAGAGAAAGTCACACACTTTGCGGTACAGTATGTGAGACATACCACAAAATCCGTCCGGAGAAGTCCATGGGAGGATGGTTCCATTAGCCTATTGAGACCAGAACCCTGGAGTTTTTTCATTCCCTGGTGGACCTCTGACAGCGCCAGATAGGTCTCCTCAGTGTACTGACAGCCAAGTGTACTCATCCATCCTCATCCAAGAGACCCGCAGGCGTCATCAACCCCGTCGAAATTTCCCCAGATGCAACCCCAAAGAAGAAATCTCCTGCCCCAAGCCCAGCAAGTGATGGAGCTGGGAGTATCTCTGTGGAGCCTCTGTCAATATGTCATCATCGTCACAGCTGCCAGTTGGCAGCACAGTAACCCGCTGCAGATGTGTCAGCAAAACAGTCTCCATTTTTATTATTGTTTCTTTCCAGTGAATATCCATTGCAGGAGACCGTCTTTTCTGTATTCACACTTTCGGCCATAACTCAAACACACCATGATGTGCTCCCCATTCTTGTGATGGAGCGGTATTTGTGATGATGTACCGACACTTGGGGAAGTGTTTGTTTTCTTTAAGAGAGGGAACTCTTAGGCGGGTGGAGCTCTATAAGCAAACCTAAGCACTTCTCGTCCAAACTTGGCTGTGCTGACAAAACAATTTTAGCCAGTTTGGAGAACAAACCGACCATTTCATAGGATTATACACCTTCAATACAAATGTAGTGCATGAATTATTTAGTTTTATCTTTGTGTGTGGAGCTTCAAGGGGAAAATGTGAGGCTTTGACTATAAAGAAATACTTTTAAAGTCCCCCCTTTGCTACAGGAAATATGCTGTTCATAAAAACCTTTGAGAAAAGCCTGTGTAGAAGAACAGGTTAAGTATACAGCCCGTATACTTAGAAAGAGAAGCCAGTGTGCCTTTCAAATATGTTTTGGCTGTGCTTACTGCATAATAACAGTTCTTTTAAATGATGCTTTCCAAGCTAATGTGGTTTGCAGTAACAGCCCACAGCAGTAACATTAATGCAGAATTGAACAATATTTATTCATTAAGACATTAAAGTGCACGGTAATTATGAAACACTTTACTAATAGCCATGAAATCACGGTAATATCGTGGGCATTTGGAAAACCAAACATTTCTAGGCCTCATATTATCAGGCTGGAGACGTTGTGACGAACAGCCATCTGGCTGCTACAATGTGAACTGTTTCCATGGATTTTGGGATTGGTCAGAGAGGAAGAGACAAAGAAAAATAGGCAAATGGGGAAAATGAAGAGGCAGAAGCAGAGCAACAACAACAACAACAAAAGGGTGACTTCTATGGACGGTCCTTAGCAAGAGGTAACTTCCCAGCACATTAGAGAAAGGTGCATCTCTGCAGCTATTGCAAAGAATTAGTTCTGCACGTCAAGGATGAGAGTAAAACACGTCTACACATGTTGTCTTGACCTTCCCCAGGATGTAATGTAATGCACAGCTAATAGAGGCCAAGATGACTCTGAGATTTCATTTCAGAAGCTGTAGCGGTAATGGCAGTGATGATGACCTTGACTGAATTACATGCAATTAGATTTGAAACATTTTAGATATTTTGTTTGCTTCCCATGAGATGCAAATAAAGAAAAGTTTGCATTGGCTCGGGTTAAAAAGAGAAACCTCGACTCCACAAATACATGACATCATCTTTGACATTGGTTTTTTGTTTTGCGCATGTCTTGTATTACTGGTTGAAACTCTTTAAATGTAACATGGCACCGCAGCATTCACATAGATAGAATTATATTCATATTGCGCCTGTCAGAATGGATTATTGCTTGACGGAGGTGGAAACTGCTTGTTGGGTGTTCTGTGGCCTTTGACCAAGAAATATTTTTCATACCTGACTCATCCATCTTCATTTTCTCATGGTGGTTATTGTGCCATACAACATTAATTCATTCGGATTGAGGTGTTTGGATAACACACACGAGAGCTTGGAAATGGCATCCACCAGTCCAACTTTGTTTCAATAAGAGATCAGGTCAATCTGTTTATTACTGATCGTGACTGGAGACTTAGTGATCACATTCTTTAGCTTTCTAAAACGTAATGGCATCTTTTCCCCCATGCAGTTTATCTTTGCTTCTTTCTCTTTTTAAAGTATTTATTGTTTGAGCATCTGTGTAGTAATTTCTACAAAAACTGAATGCAAAGGAAATTTCCAATCAGTTCATCCCAGCACCAGTCGATGGCCAGCATTTCAAGTATGCTGACACTTATTTAACTGCATATTTTTTTTTTTTTTTACTATGGATACTGCCAAATGCCTGATGCTTTTAAAGTGCTCTTATCTTAACAGTCAGATGCAGAGAAAGGGAGAGGGGGACAAAGAAGGTCAGAAATAAATGATGCGCTATTTCTAAAACAATTTACTGTCTTTTCGCTGGGAATGCAGGATTTTGGACAGTGACACATTTTTATTATTTCTACCTTGGAAATTAAAGTGCTTTCTGCCAGCTGTATTCTGGAAGTCTCCTGAAATTTATATTACTGACATAACTGGGAGAAAACATCGTTTTATCATGCATTCTTTGAAACATCTGCAATGAATAAAGTCCCGGCTGAAGCCTACAATCAATAGACATCTGCCTTGGTGACAATTTGACAGGCCTTCACGTCTTTAATTTTGCCTTCAGTTTGGTCTTCACCAGGAAAAAAAAAAGGGATAAAAAAAAGTGTATATCAGAAAGAAGTTTATTTGTGCCTCTTGAGCACTAAATCTTTTTACGCTAGATGGTGTGAGGGTTCAAAGACCTTAGCCAAAATATTAAAAATCCTGAAAGGCAACTCTGTCCTCCTCTGACTCTCCAATCAGGTCTAGAGTATGACATCTATTCCCAGCTATGTTTTATTAATCCATCTGCATTCCCCCAAACTAGGCCAGTTACACAAAGCTCAGACTATTCAGTTGTCCTTTGTACATATAGTATTACATGTTTGTCTGCTTTTATACTTTAGTTAAATGGCCTTATTGGAGAACTGTCTATCTGGGGAACAAAGGCAGTTGGGCACTGTGAGTCTGAATGTCTGCAATGTGGATGCACATCCTATCAATATGACTATATCAATTTTCAACACAAACCAGTGTGCAATGAGTTTATGAGAATTGTGTGAAAACAGCAGTAAAAAGCTGCATTAATTCACAGAAATCTTCACTGTCCTCTGTGCAGCCATCCCCTTCATAAATGCCACAGGGCATGCACTGAGTCTAGACATTCGACCACACAAGGCGACACGGGCTACCCCCTAGTCCTAGACACTGCCATCTGTGTATATGTCTCTGTGTGCTACTGAGTCTGTGTATACCGAGCTACTTGCACAAAAGGAAAAAGAGATTCATGTGGCACACATGTGCACCACGTGGCTCGGACTGAAAGTGAGTGAGTGTGAGACGCCCCTCTCCCCCCATGGGTACAAGGAATCTGCGGCAGACGTGTCACCCTCCCTGGCTACTGCTTTAATTAAAGCCCTAATGATAGGTTTTCAACTGAGAAGCAAGTTATCATCACACATAATCGCTCTGCACTAGTTAGCCTTAGCAGAATTGCAACCATCTGCTCTGCTCAAAATACAGAACAGATGTAGTGCACTTACAGTACTTATATTAGGAGACCTTCAGTATGTTAAATAGCCAAAAATAGATAAATAGACAAAAATCATCCTATTTAGATAATTAATTCATTAAATCATTTACAGCATTTAACAATATGCTATTCATATACACGGATCAGCCACAGATTTAAAACCTCTAACAACTGAAATATAACAACAACAACAAAAAAAAAGAAAGAAAGAAAGAAATTGGAGCAACTCTGACAATGGTCAACTTGTGATGGGTAGGCAACTAGGTCAGAATGGTTAGTACCCACCAAAAAGTGGTCCGGCAAAGGATAACCAGTGATCAGGATGGCTTATGATGCATGTGGAGAGCAAAGCTGGCCCATGTGGTCCCACAGAAGAGTTACTGTAACACAAATTGTTGAAAACTTTAATGCTGGCAAAAAAACCCAAAACAAAACAAAAAGTACCACAGAGTGCATCATAGCTTCATCTGCATTGAGCTATGTAGCAGCATACTGGTCAGAGTGCCCATACTGACCCCTGTTCACTGCTGAACGTGCCAACAATGGGCATTTCAGTGCCAGAACTGGATATGGAGCAATGGAAAAGGGCCTGGTCTCATAAATAATGTTTTCCTCTCCATTCTGTGGATAGATGGGTGAGTGTGGGTCATCTGCTTGGGGAAGATATGGGAGCAGGATGGCAACCAGCAGGGACGGTGCAGAGTGCTGTCTCACTCGCAGCTCATCACATAGTGATGCTTGGACAGGATGACTTGTCATTTCTTGGAACACAGAGAATATTCCTTCAGTATAATTTCATCAGGCTTGATCATCTGATAGACTTTAACAGAAGTCTCTCACTGTCTGAAACTGATGCCATGAAACTGTAATGAAATGGTCTTTGCTGACGTTATCCCTGTCACTGTACTTCATGCTAACAAAGAAAATGGAGAAGACAGTGTTGCAGATGTGAAAAGTTTCCTTAATATGTGCCAAATGCTATGAAAGCGTGCAACTTCATTTAAACCCAAAACTTTCCCTAATCCTAAACATGTAGTTCTGGTGCCTGAACCAAAAAAAAAAAAAAAAAAATTTATACCAAAACAATACCCCTACAAAAATTTTATTTC
>VUQK01041252.1:17848-28812 GCA_015106715.1 Bujurquina vittata
GGGGCCTAAACAAAAAAAAAAAAAAAACACTTTATGCCATGACCATGCCCCTACTGAATTATTACTTCCTCATCCAGCAATATGTTATTCTATAACACTGCACTGTGCATCAAAAATAACAGTGTAGCAGGAAGTGCTCCTGACCAGTTGGAAGTGCAAATGACTTGCATTACTTGTTGACACCTAAATAGGTCTTTTTTCAAAACAAGAAAAAAAAAAAAGAAAGAAAAAGATCTGTAAAACTTGATATTTGATCTATTTTCATGGTAAGGAAAGAGAAGCTTTAAATTACACCCACATAACGTGTTTCGTAAAAGAGAAATACAGCTGCTATTTTAAAATCTTCATACATCACTGGGGACTACATACATTTCAATGAAAAAGAAATCACAAAGCCCGTTTTAGTCTTTTATTGTTTCCATTTTTGATTTATGTACACGTTTCACTGACCATATGTTTGATTTCTTGGCCTAAACAAACTTATTAAGCTGCAACAGACTGCTTTTGCACTTTCATTATAGTGGTTCACTTTTCGTGCACGCGGCAATGTGATTTATTTATGATAAATCAATCTGAGGTCAACTGAGGAGCACTTAGGGATTATTTACTAGCTCTGAGAAAGTCATAGTCTAGCTGACAGAAAAGCTGCACCCTAAGAACTGATGTAATTCTCCTCCTCGTTGGGTGCCTCAAATGCTTTGCTGATAGAAAAAGCTTTGGCAGCAAAGTGCGAAGTGATGAAAGCAGCTTGCTGCCACTGATGTAAATCCTGCCCCTGTTTACTGAGGTTTCCTGATCAAAGGAAGGCGGGAGAGTTCGAGGGTCTCATGGAGAGACATGAAATAAAGGGGAAGTTGCAGACTTGCAAAGCTGAGTCACCGTAGGTGTGTGTTTAAGGATCTGCTGGGTTAATAGTGTAAGCGCATGTGGGGGAGTTTATTATGGAGGTTTAATGGCCTGCATTAGGCTGAGAAGCTTATAATGGTTTGGTTTTTCATGCCATTCTGAACTCATATTACAGGTCATTTACTAAGGCCTTTTAAATATGCCACTATTAATAAGGACTTATAGGTGTTTCAAACGTCCTACTTGGTACTTAATAGATAAGACTATTTTCTGCTGCTACTTATTCTTTTAGATTATCTTATTTCTTGCAAATTTGTCTGGTATCCTTCAAGTTCACCCTGTGGCACCCTTCTTTTCTCTTTCTGTTTTATTCTTTTCTGTGTATCTGGTGCCCCCCAGCAGAAAGTGAAAGTGAAGAGAGGATGACTCAAACAAAAAAGGTTTACTGTCTGCAGTGTTTGACAACCTCTCCCTGTGGGGCTCTTTAATCATTCATGCTTCATTAACTGCCTATCTGTTATCATTTTGCGTCTTTCTTTTGAAGGAGATGAGAGAGGTGGAGGACTATGTGGCAATAATCAATTTTCTGTACTAGAGCAGTGGCATTTCTATCAAGCAGAGCAGAATGAGGTTCAATAAGGCAAACTTCTGGATTTCAAAGCAGGTCTGTAGGTCCCAGTACTTTAAAGGATACCTGTCAGTCACATATATATTGTTTCTAATACTAATAATGCTCCTAGAAAAGAATTCACATCATGGTTCACCTTATAGGTTGACTTCAGTTCTGTCTCAGTGAAGGAGGACATGCAGAGTTGGTGTGACTGAAGTGGATGCTAAGGATAGGGTGAGATGGAGGAAGAAGATCTGCTGTAGCAAACCCTAAAGGGAGCAGAAGAAAAGAAGAAAAGGTCTCTGTCAGCCACTGAATAGCCACATATGAGTGCCCATGCATCATTTTTATTTATTTATTGGCTATTCTCACGTAAACATTGTTGATAAGTCAGTGATTTTTGATGGTGGACTAGCTGCACTAGCTCAATCCATAATGGAAATTCTATACATGCAATTGAGGTTAAGGATGGGATAGGATAGGATATGATTGGATTGAATCTGACAGCAGCAGATCCTATCTTTGGATCATTTAACTGATTATTTTATGTTACTATGCAAATACATTTGAAGGGTGATAATTGCTGTTAATGTCATTGGATGTAGGTCAGTGCATATTGATCATTTCTGATTCTTGATTACTTGGAAATGTCAGATTTTCCTTGGCTGGTATGTCCATCCATCCATCAATCTATCCATCCATCCATCCATCCATGACATGCAAATATCTTTGGTTTTAGTCAGAAGCTGGAGCAAGTGGGGAGTAATTTCTACCACAATGAAGTTCCCATTCACAACAGCCTTGATAATAGGCTCTTTGTATTTCTTGGCATTTTCTAATGATCTTTTTTCTGCAGCCTAGCTGCTTCTGTTTAACCCACTGTTCAAATGAGTTGCTAAGCTAGAGACAATTGAAAGCCTCACACGATGAAAATCACACAGCAACTCAGACATGTCACGATGAAATTTGCCATATCTGGAACCATTATTTTGGCTAGTCTAAAGCAATAACACTGTCATTTTGACGAGTCAGAATGATGTGCATGTGTATGCGACAATCTCTGATTAGAAGCTCAATCGTGAAAAAAACTATACTCAGAAATATATCTATTTTTACCTTTACGTACAAGCTTTTAGAAACTGTAACACCATCATGCATCCATACAGTGCTGTGTGTTACCTCTGTGTCCTCCTACCTGTTCCACCAGCCCGTCACTACACTTTGTCGTCAACTATTCAGCATATGTTCTGTTGAAAAACCAGAAGTAACAGAAGTAGGGACAGTTAATTTCTTTGACAGGGAGCCAAATAAATATCTATGCCTTATTAACACTGTGTTCACAAAGTCTCTGTTAGTATTAGAAGTGAAGATGATCCCGGGATTGCTATAATATATTGCAAATATATGTATCCACAGCAGAACGCTGCTACTCTCCAAACTTTTTCTCATCCACAAACAGCCCTAAATAGCTAGAGTCAGACTGTGGCAGTCTGATTGGGATTAAAAGGCGAAGCACAGAGCAGTATTGCACAGCAGAGCATACAATATAGATTGTGTCTGACTTGAATAGCATTTCAGCTCAGTGAGCTTTAGAGGGAAAACATCCATAATTGCTACTTAAAACAAATAAAAAAGCAAACAAAAAACAGTTTAGTAAATCAGTAAAACAATAAATCCAGCGATAGTTGAAACTCTCGGCGAACAACCACTGGAGAGCAGGATTAACCAAAAAGTCAGTGTCGGGACTTGACCTGCTTATTGCATTTATACTCCCTTAAACACCACTTACAGTATGATGTCCTTTCCTCTGACCCCCAGCATCAGGTGATGCCAGCAGCTGGAGGCCTGGAAGTCTTGTCCAAGTCCAGATTGAGTAGCTTCTCCAGCAAATATTTATGCAGGTCAGTGATTAAGTTTGCTGCTACAGCACTGTGCTCTGAAGTCTGTACAGTAGAAACTGAAGAAAATGCAGCCTGAAGTGGTGCTGCCCTCTAATGTAAGGTATTCTACATATTACGTCTTTAATCACTGATGCCATGACTCATACTTTACGTAACTGTTTTTGTGTGATTTAGTAAATATCCTGAATTCTTTGATAATAATGAGCTTATTGGTTAACCCTGTAACCTCAGGTCATTACTCATTTGTAGAATCTGTTTCTGTTTCTTCTTGGAAGTATATTTATGCCTTTCTCGCTCACTTCTTTGATCTCCTCTGACCACTTACCACTGTGAAGCTCTGATTCAGATGTGTGCTGCTTATGAGCCATGACATACATTAAACCATTGGTCTTCACGGCTGGCTCTCAACCAATGTATCATGACAGGCAATTGACTCTATGTGATCTCTCTGTTCCTCCTGCTGAACTCTGAAGATATGATCAGAGCTGGGGTGCAGATGTGAGGCTGGGAAATGGTGGCAGTTCACTCGAGTTGAATTGTGCCCCGGAGAGAAGGAAGTGTAGGTTTTCTATCAGCTAGAAAGATCAGAGGAGATGGATAATTCAGTTATCACATCTGCGGTGATTAGGGGGACAGGACGCAGTTTGTTGATAAGGATCTGCTGGCTTCTTGCAGACTGTTTTCTGTCATTAGGTAACTGAAAAGACGCTCTCAGAACCGCGTCCTCTTTTGGTTTTTGCTCTCTTTTCATTTCGCCTCGGTTAATCTTGTTTTATTTATTGTCATCTCACTTATTAAGGGATCAGTGAACCTGCAAGAGATTATATCCTCTTTTGCTCTTTCATCTGGTCTCATTTCATCCTGTTCTCATTCTCCTTGAGTTGTTGCCTTTCATCTACGGTAGTCAAATTTTTTGCCTTGACTTCGCTCCTTTTTTGTGTGACTCCTCACTTCTGCACGTGCCATTTACAAGCTGTCTGTGAATTTGTGTCAAAGAAATCACAGGGTTTCAGCCTCCATGTTTAATTTTGTCCCAGCTCATCTCATTTTGCCTCATTTAGTTTTAGACTGGTGCAGGAAGACGCAGAAAAGATAGCAATGAAAGAAATACTGTAATGTAAAAAAGCCAGCAGGCACTTTACCAACCAGGCCAAGTGAATTTGCTTTCTCATTTTGATTGTTCCCATTTAATTTCTCTTCATTTTGTATTGTTCTTTGTGTTTATTATACAAAATCTTATTTTACATTTATTTTCATTTTGGGTCTTGAGCGTGATTCATGTTGCTAAATCTAATTTTAATTCAGGTCTCAAGGCCAAGAATCATCAAAAATATAACACACTTATCATGAAAGCTAGTCTAGACAAACAGAGAGTCACACATTCACTAAACAGTTCATGCTAATCCTTCATGGTTTTCCATGAATCCACGCTATTTCCTTAATGAAAACCACTTTCTTCTGTGCTAAAAAACGATGCTCATGATTGTAGTGATCTGAACCACAATACAGCTTATCATCCACTGCTGGTGCGACTGAAACTTGTCCATATTGATATTTGAAGGAGCTTTAAGAACTTTGTGTAGATAATTACAGAAAAACAAAGCTCACATTTTTTTCATAATTTTTTCTCCCCCGCATGTCCACCAAATTAGCAAACACTTTGTTACTGTACTTGAGCAACTGTACTTAATATTCACGTATCTGTAGCTTTATTTTTCTGACATCTTTTTACTTTTATTTCTTTACGCCTTATCTGCAAATATCTATACTTTCCTCTCCTTACACTTTCAGAACAGGCTTACTTTAGGCACACACTGTTGTGAGATTTAAGATATCTGTCACTGCATGCCTTGAAACATTTGAACCTAAATGGAAGTACAGTAATATAAAAACAATCCTATTGATGTATCCGTCACCAGTGCTTATCACACACAATGAGATGAAAGTGGCAAAGCCATATAATTATAACATTAAACTCAGTTAAAGTAGTCTAGAATGATCTGCAATGGCATTTTTGGTGCAGCGGCTCATAAGCTGTGGTCGCAGTTCTAGCTAGTGTTACAGAGGTGGTGGCAGAAGTGGCAGGTAATTTCAAATGCAGCTCTTCAAACAGCTCGACAAATATCAGCAAACACCCAAACTATTTCTGTGCAGTTTGTCACAAACGTGTCTGGTCCAGATGCTGTATTTCCCTGGGAGAGAAAGAAGAGAGATTATTATTAATGTAAGGACTGCTCAGTCATATTTCATACTAGAAATTTAAAGGTTACATTTAATGTAAAGATTTTTGAACAGATTTTGGATCTCTACATGATGTGTTTCACAAAACAACTTGAAGTACACTAATGTGCTATTCAGAGGTTGCATTAAAACACTGAGCAGTTTAATGCAGTTTTGTGCATGCTAAACTGTTTAGTTTGAAGTACTGTGGTGAGACTTGAAGTATTGCAGTATGTTGGACTGGTACAGAGGGGCTGTGTCGTTCGTGGTCAACATTAGGTTACATCAAGGGTAGCAGACATCAAATTTAATTTAAGCTGATAATGCTGATTAGAGTCACTCGCTGAATTCCACCTTTATGCTAGCCTTATGACATCTAAGGGAGGGAAATCAGCCACGATAAGTCATAACATCCACTAAATCACTTGACTAAATCCACAATGAGCAGCAGCACAGCTCACTTGATCTAGAGTTCACAACAGAAATGAATATATTTTACTTCCAATTTTCCCCACGCTGCAGCACTACAGCTGATTGTAGGGTTCCCACACCTACCAAATTCCACATTAACTCCTGATTGTACTGATTATATAGGTTTTTCAGTGTAGGTATGCAAGAATTCACTTCTCAGCTTGTGTTCTACATAACAGATGTTCAAGTTGAATACATTCAGTAGAATTAGAATTTAAGTTGAAATAAAGTTCATATTTCCTTGTATTAATTTTATTTTATTATATTAATATTGCAGGCAGAGGTTCTTTTACTTTTAGGCTTTGAGTACATTTCACAGCCTGTGCTTTTTCACTTTTACTTGAGCAAAGATGCTTTATTTCTACTTCTACTTAACTGAAAATTGTCTGCACTTTTACCATTTCTGCTCACACTGGCTTTCCTCGACATTTCAAAGTAATCTGTCTGCAATGCCCCATTAGTATGAAGTGCTTCATTTAGTTTGGGAAGTGGCAGTGATTGGGTGCTGCATGGATGAGTAAGAGGAGTTTTAGTGAAAAAGAATAGCTCAGAGTAACTTATTAAAAAAAAAAGAGAGATAAAATTGAAGTTTGTTTTGGAACGTAGTTCAAAATTCAAAATTGTGAGCTGTGTGCATGTTCATTTTAATGTGCGTGAAGTCTTCCAGAGTGTGACAGTATTATTACCAATACCATGTTGTTGTTAATGTCAAAAGCCTCCTCACTTTTTATCACAGTAATCAATAGCCTGACCATTTGTGCACTCTCACATGCAAAGAGACACTAAAAGGAGTCAAATCTGTCTTTCTTATTTTCCTATGTCTCAGTTCCTTTTTTTAATCTATTTTTGGGTCTTGTACTGCTCATACTTGTCATTATCCTGCCATTTTGACCATGTTAGGTCTCATCACAGATTGCTAAATTACTACTGACAGCAAATGACACAACATGTCTGGGTGCTTTTGTGTACTGGTGTGTTGGCATGCATGCGATTTTTGTAGATTATTATAGTAGCGCTTTGTGTAGCCATCTGCTAAAAGTGATTTCACTTGAGTTTGAATATGTAGCATTTCATATCATGCCCTGTTAAACGTAATAGCTGTATTATGAATTATATGCTTGCATAAAATTGAACCTATAATTTGTTGGATAAAGACACACATTTTTATAGTTTTGCCTCTGTACGCCACCACAGTAGATTTTAAATCCAACAATCAATGTGTCAGTGAAGTACAGACTTTCAGCTTTAGTTCAAATGGTTTAACCAAAAAAAAAAAATAGATTAACTGTTTGGGAATTACAACAATTTTCAGACTCCAAAGTAACTGGAAAAACTAATATAATTTTATATATAAAGATTGTTTTAAATACCTGGATGAAAATCATTTGCAATATATGGTGACCTGAAGTTGAGAACCAATGGACACCGTCAAAAACTGTCTCCTCCCTTGAGATGCTCTGCCAGACCTTTACTGCAGTGACCTTCAGTTGCTGCTTGTTTGTGGGTCTTTCTGCACTGAGTTTGATATTTAATAACTGAAAACTGCTCTATTGGGTTGAAATTGAGTGACTGGCTTGGCCATTGGGCAGTATTTCTTTGCCTTGCGCAACTCTTGGCTTGGTTTTGCAGTGCGCTTTAGGTCAATATCCATTTGCGCTGTGAATCACTGTACAAGCAGTTTTCCAGCGTTGGGCTAGCTGAGCAGAGGGTATGGCTCCATACACTTCATAATCCATCCTTCTACTTCTATCAGCAGTCACATCATCAATAAACACCAGCGGCTTGGTTCCACTGGCAGCCATACATGCCGTAAAATTACCTCCACCATGTTTGACAGATATTGTGGTATGCTTCAGATCATGAGCTGTTTCTCTCTTTGTCCACGCTTATCTCTTCACATGCTTCTGGTACAAGTCAACCTTGGTTTTATCTGTCCAATTTTGTTTTTCTTTTTTATCTCTCTTCATTTCTCCCCCCAGAACTCTGCTGGCTCTTTTAGATGTGTTCTGCCAAAGTCTAATCTGACCTTCTTTTTTCTCAAGTGCTCTGTATTTACATCCATAGTGTCTCTTGATTGTCCCTCCATCACTTTCAGTACCATCTCATTGGGTGCCATTTTTAAAATGACAGTGAAAAGCTACAAAATACAAATTCAATAGTTCAGATATCATCTTCAGATATTATGTCTGCTTCATTTGTAATAATATTTTGAAGATTCACCTGCCCATGAAAGTGCTTGTCTCTCAATTGTCCAATTATTTTTTAAGCTTCTTAAAATGGGGGACTGTGTGTAAAAATGGCTGTAATTCCTAAGCATTCCTAATACACAATTTTGTTAATAATCTTGAATTAAAGCTGAACATCTGCACTTCAGTCACATATTTGATTTAAATTGTGTCCTTATCCAGCAAATTGCAAACCTGGTTTTATGTATTAACAAAGCATTTTCAACTGTATTTAATATTCTACATATCCTTTTTTGTACTGCGAACAAACAAACAGCTTTTATTTACATATATATTTGACTGTAGTGTTCTAATTTACATCAATAACACCTTTTCTGATTGGGGTAATATGAAATAAGTACTCAGAAATTTTAGTCTCTTCAGTGACTGATGAATAGAGTTTTTGTCACTGCAATACATACTGAAGACATGATTAGTCTTCACAACCCAGTTTAAAGGCTATGTTTGTTTGCCAGCTTTTACCCCCTGCAAATCTCCACCATCAAGTGCTTTGAAAAGATGTAACAGATATTGATTTTTCCATGGCACAAGAAAAAGAGCGGGACTTTGTCATTATAATTATTATAAACATCCAAAATATCCTTAATGATGCTGCACTGAGAGTCACTGAATGCTCTTCGTGCTCTCACTACAACAAACATTCATAATACCACCAGCTGCATGCAGCTCTGCATGGGGGCAAATCTTCAGATCTGGCACCACAAACAAAAGTTTCTGTGCATTCTGGCAGCTATTACTGGCATTAAAATGTACAATTCAACAACAGATACTCATTTGGCTATGTAGAAGAGAAATGATAAAAAAATGATTTGGGGCTGGCCAAGCACTACAGCTCGTGGTAGAGGGACAGATGGTACACCCACCACCACCACCAGGTATGCAATGGTTGGCTGTCAACGTGTGCCTGAATACAATGGAGAATAGCAGCTGTAATGGAAACCAAAAAATTAATTTCAACACGGGTATTCTATTGCATTTCACACTTAAATTGCAAGTGTGACACTTGCAAACATTGCAACATTACTCCTTCCTTTCTAATTTCACTGACCAAAAGCAGGAAAAGTTTGACTGAGTCACCACCTGAAGACTTCTGTTGTGATGAATGTCCCTATATGTATTTTTGCTCACCAGTATATAATAGTGCAGAGCATATGCATGTTAACTGTTCTGTAGCCAATAAAGAGTGAACAGTATGGGTATAAATTGTACCTGTAGATGAGCGTATGAATAGTTTGTCTGCATCATTGTACTTGACAGTCCAAATTTGAGTCCATTTTATGACAGTACAAACTAATCTTTACCATTGCTACAATCAATTTAGTACAAAAAAAAGCTTCAGCAGTACAGATTTAGCAGGGTTTGATATACAGTTGAACTTCATCCAGGTGGCATTTTCTCAGAATATGTTTTGCTAATTTAAATCAGCTACATATGAGCCTAATTTGAAAAACATAAAGGCTGGCTTGCAACTCCCTCAGAGCTCCCAGCTTCTATTTAGCTGTTCCTGCCTCTGTGCCTTCCTGCACTCCTCTGCCTCTTCTGCTCATAGATCGGGGTATGTCGATATTTATATGAATGCTACCAGTTCCCAGAAACCAAAACATGAATTTGTCCTCACATTCACTGCTCTCATAAAAATGAGTGAAATTAAATGTGTGCTCAAGTGGGTGACTGTTGCAGTTGGTGAGTTGGCGAGGCATGGGAGTGGAGGGGGGCTCACCATGGACTGGAGGGCTGATGGGGCTGCGGGGTAATTAGGGAGCTGCAGTGCTCCTCACCTGCATGTCGACCGAACAGATTTGGGCCATACTGGCTTGCTAAGTAAGTATTTGCACGCAAACTGGTGTAATTTGATCCAACCCAGTCTCAAGCGCTGCCATAACTT
The DNA here is from genome assembly GCA_015106715.1 of Bujurquina vittata. NCBI lineage: Eukaryota > Metazoa > Chordata > Actinopteri > Cichliformes > Cichlidae > Bujurquina > Bujurquina vittata. The sequence continues at coordinate 28,028 of VUQK01041252.1, forward strand.
TAAAAATTGAAGAGAAGGAGGTTCTCTTGCGGCTCTCAGCTAGCAGTTTGATTCAGATTTTATTATCTGTGCTTGGTTCTATAATAAGCAGGAACTGTCCTGTCCGATTAGGCATGCTCGGCGGCGCTCTTCGCCACCCCCTGACTTGCTCCACCTCCACCACCCACATCCAACTCCTTACTAAGGAAAAAGGAGGAGGATGATGCCCCCAACAATATTCATTTGTCTCTCCTCACTCTCTTTTTGTCTGCTTGGGTAGGGAACAGGAGGGGGGTTGCCCCTTAAAACTTAACCCATTATTTGCTGTAATATTTCTCTCTTTTTCTCACCCTTCCCTTTTTATGTCTCCGTCTTTAGCTTCTGCCGGCCTGTCCAGTTCTTTCTTATGCCAGCAAGTTAGCCCGTTAACACTAGCCTTATTACCAGTTTGTCATGAAAGTCCAAATGTTGGATGAACTGCAACATTTCATAAAGAAAAAAAAACACATTAAAAGTTTGCATTAGCAGATGAATCCTAAATAAATTCAAACTTGTGCACTCAAGTCTTGTTTTTTAACGTCATTAACAATGTTTGCTGTACAGTCATTCCACCCTGAAAGAAGAACAGTTTAAAGAAATCACTAAAAGCCCAACATTGCCATGACATTCATGAGTGGATGTAAACTTCTTGCAACTTAAATTGATCATGTGTATCTGTACTGGCCTTGCAGAAGTCCATTCTGCTATCCAGCAAGCTAAACACCTCCACACAATAAATTCAGGACACCCAGTCGAACTTGAGAGCC
>VUQK01041252.1:28832-49772 GCA_015106715.1 Bujurquina vittata
TATTACCAGTTTGTCATGAAAGTCCAAATGTTGGATGAACTGCAACATTTCATAAAGAAAAAAAAAAAACATTAAAAGTTTGCATTAGCAGATAAATCCTAAATAAATTCAAACTTGTGCACTCAAGTCTTGTTTTTTAACGTCATTAACAATGTTTGCTGTACAGTCATTCCACCCTGAAAGAAGAACAGTTTAAAGAAATCACTAAAAGCCCAACATTGCCATGACATTCATGAGTGGATGTAAACTTCTTGCAACTTAAATTGATCATGTGTATCTATGTGTCAGTGCATGTAAATCTCAGGCAACCCACTGATGAATATGTAATACATACCAACTATAACAAATTTCAGTTAAAAACTTGTGTTGCTTCTTACACTTCTTCATTAAAAATTGAATTTACATGCATTTTAACTACACAGGCTACTGAAAATATGAGATGTGTTCAGAACAATTAAACCAATGTTACTAACACCATGGAATAAATTGCATCTCACATCTGGTTATTAACTTCAGTTTAATTTGTTAGACATTGAAAAAGTAACTACCATCTATATTTTTTATATATTCTTTGAAAATGCCTTTTGATATATAACTTACACTGGCGTACGCAGTGTTTTATGTACCAGAACTGCTAAAGTGTTTCTATAGTTAATACTTCAGTTAGCATAAAATCTACTGGCTTCTGAGTTTTTCTGAGTTAAGATCTTTACACTGGTGTGTGTGCGTGTGTGTGTGTGTGTGTGTTTTAACAATGTGTCACCTTGTGAATGAACATCTTTATTTAGGTTAAACTAATAAAATGTAAACAGCCACTCAAGACTAATGAATGTAAGCATTTGAAAATGCTTGTATACACATTTAAGTCTGCACAATTTTTTTAAATTAAATTCAAAGATGTTCTTTTTGGTGCAAAAGACTATTTTAAGGTGTTAATCATGTTTCAAATATGCTGTTTTCAGTATTTATTTCTATATTCATAAATCTGAAATCTCTTTTTTCTCCCACTGATTAAGATGCTGCTGCTTGGGCTTTGAATTGTGCTAGTGCTTGGCTAAAAGTGCTATTTATATAAATTAATCTGATGAAATATCTGTAAGCCTCTTTCTTCAGCAGTCTGAGGCTGTTTTGCCTGAGGCTACCAGGCAAGCTGCTGCTGATGAGAGGGATCTACACCAGGATTCACATCTTTAGGCTACACCAGTTCCTGGACAACATAGTATGAGGCCAAAATTTAATGCAACAATGGACAAAATATGTCTCACAAAACTGAACAACAAGGTGGATCTCACCTTCTGCCCATTTTGTTTATGTAATTTTTTCACGGCACCATAAAATTGACCCAGGACTCGTTTCCAGTAAATAGGACAAGTGTTGCATATGCTGTCTGCACATTTTGGGAGGGTGGGTTATGCAAGCCTCCTTTCACCGCTAATTCCATCAAAGCTTTGGGAACAGTTCTAATTGGGCGTCTCTATTTTTGGTCGACTTCCAGCCCTGTTTTGCTGCCTTTGAGAAAAGGCAGCGCAGCAAATGTAAAGCTGTGTGATAACAGGGCCATTCGCCACAGTACTGAGTTTGACCCTACAACCAGCCTCCATGACGGATGTGAGATGATTCCTAGCCCTCGAGCTCAGCACGACGCACTCAGCACAACTCAAATACACTCCCAATCTCTCATTTTCCTGTGCTCACTGTCTTATTCTCTCTTTCTCTCTCTCGCTGTCGGTCTCTGTTACTTTACCAATTGACTCAGGGCTTTATGCTGTCTATTTAAAGCTGCTGCCATAACCACCTACTGCTGCTTTAAGAAGTGGTGACTCACCTAAACAGATCAACCGAGTTGTGTGTGTGTGTGTGTGTGTGTGTGTATGTGAGTGGGAGGGGATGTTTTATCATCTCAGCTTTACTTTTCTTGGGCCTTTTCTGTTTAGCGACAAGTACAGCTGTTCTATAATGATAGCACTTGTCGGCAAACTGGTATCTGCAGGATCCAAAGATTACTGCAGATGACCACACACACACACACACACACACACACACACACACACACACACACACACACACACACACACTTGAATACAATTTGTGTGTTAGTGCTACTGAGTTATGTGTTATTCTTGGTGCATTCAGGGGACATCCAGTTTATGGGAAAAGCAAATGAGCAAATTTGCATTTTCTCTACTTTGCTTAGTAATGGGGCATATGTAAGAGACTATATAAGTGCAAAATGAAGTGTGAGTGAAAACTGCATGTCTGCAAAGACTAAGTATGGCTGCCAGTTAGAAACAGACAGGACAATACATACTGTGCATTTTGTATCTGTGGCACGAGCTTACAGGCGGCCAGGCTGAGCAGTTTTCACTGCCATGGTTTTGAGTCTCCTCCTCACTTCTCTGCATTATTAAATAATCCCTGAATAATTCACTGCCCTTCGTATCAAACAAATATTTTTGCAACTCGCACCTTCAGAAAGGTAAGGGGAGAACAAGTGAACAATATTGAGTACTGTGAAAGGTGAATCTGTTTATAACGTGAGCACTGTGTCCAGCTCCAGGCAGCACTGTAAGTGAACTTCACTATAGGTGAGCTACATTTCATTAGTCATTTCCTCACAGAGAACTTTCATTCTGTCTTTAATATTAACTGTAATGTATAAACATGAAAATGTATGTGATGTCTATGTAGTATATTTATATTACTACACTGTAAATGGATATTTTTCCTTCTCTTATTTCAGGTTTGCACCTCTTTGTGTGTTAGATTGTTATGTAAAGAACACCTACCAGTTGAGGACAGGGCAAACAAGGTTAGATTTGGCTTGACCTGCTATTTTGATGAATATGATTTGACACGAATCTCATTACAAGTAACAATGGTAAAGTGAGTTGCTACAGTATGTTACTATGCCTACGCTGTGTGGTGAAAACTTTCAGACCTTGCCTGAGCGATGATAGGTGACATCTAAATCCCAGCGATGACACCACAAAGTCATGGCAGGCAAGGACTGAGTTGTGTGCTGACTTGTTAGTCACGCTTTGATGCACAGTATAAGGAGGACTCTAGGAAGCCGGTGCAATGCGCATGTGCCCATGGCACACACATGGACAAACCCACATTTTCTGCACGTTTGCACAAAATAACACACAGCCTCTGAAAGCATAGAGGGAAAGTGGCTGCATCATTTGGTAGTCTGACATGAAGCATTGGTTATGTTTTTTCATACGATGACTTCAGAACAGTGTTCTGGGTACTGATTCATAAACATCGTCATATTACAACATTAAAAAAAATGCACCAAAACTCAAGATGTCCTTGAAATAAAATAAAATAAAAGCTAAATAATATTAGCTTTAGATACTCTAATCCACTTGTTTTTCTATGATGTTTTTAATAAATGGATGTCCCTCTGTAAACTACAATATAATGTACTGCATATTTACTGGTTTGTCTTTAAAAATATTTTTCTTTTAAGATCACATTTTAGTTTTATGTACATTTAAGAATCCCTCATTTGAGGCATTATCGAAATAATAGGTCTGTAGTCTCTTTAGAATTAACACAAAAGGATTTAGAATAATCTTTATTCCTCTGAAAATTAGTAGAACATTGACCGATACCAGCATAGAACCTATTACAATTAGAAACAGATATTTTAGTTATGTATTTGTTCTTAAGTGTATGTATTAACACAATTAATCTTAATTTGGTAAAAACACACATAAACCAGCTTTTCTTCACCTTTTTTTTTCTGACTTCTATTATAAAAGTTGTGAATATGGAAGCCATCCATAATTACAGGAAACAGTAAAAAGTCAAACAAAACTATTCTAAAATAAAGAAATCCATGTTATTTTCCTATATTGTCTTAAAATAAAATAAACATTAATAATTTTTCTATTGTTAAATTATTAGTGATCCTCAGTTCAGATTTAACACTATTTCCTGATATTTCTTGGTTAAAAAAACACTTTAAAAATAATCTAAAATTTAGTAAAGTGGTCAATTGCCAGCAAAATAATCAAAAAGCACCGGCACACTTCATCAAATGTAGTTTTCTTTGATACACTATAATATAATATCATGTACTATGATATGATTTTATTAAGCAAATAAAATGGGAACATTTTTATTTTGCTTGGAACCAATCTGGGCCCCCATATGTATTTACATTTACATTTGCATTTGCTGTGATGTTTCTAAGTTTATATATCATTTACAATTTAATTTAATTTAACTTTTAGGCAATCAAAAATATTCATTTAGGATTATTTTCTGTATGTAAAATTATATTTATTATTACTATAAACAATATATTCATAAAAGTTTGCAAGTAAATAACCAAAAGTGAAAATACCTTCTAAAAATGTCAACTTTTTCTTGCAGGCCAGTGTGTACGTGAAACATACTGGCTAAATGCCAAAGATTTGCAAGCGGAGCTCGACACGGTCCATTTATTAGAAAGGTGCTGGCTCATTATTTAGCAAGACGAAGTGAAGGAACTCTAGTAAGCACTCAGCAGCTGTCGGTGCTCTGTCTTCACATGCAATAAAGTTTGTTGCCTCATGTGGGGGATCTCTCCCTCTTTTTGAAGCAGACTTTTTTGGTCCATAATTTATACATTTACCTTACTTGCTTCTGCGTGCGTTGGCCTCCTGCATTTTTTAAAGGGCGGGTATTGAGGGATTTTCTGTCATGCTCCCTTGCTTTGTTCTGATCACGCAAGCTGCAGCCATCCCACATACAGGAACACTGGCAAAACGCAGGCCTCGCCGTGCCAGTAAGCTGAAAAAACAAAACAAAACACACACCAGCACATGCATGCATACATACAGGAGCGGCATCATACTGACAAATAGTCAGCATGCATGCAGAAAGGAAGGTCCACTCTCTTCTCTGACCCTGGGACAAACTGTCTCGTTCCATTGCGTGAGTGTTTTTCACACAAACTAAGCCATCCATGTGTGTCTCAGCAAGTGAAGGGGTGTTGAATCTTCCTCTCACACCCATGCATGTGAAAGCAGTCTACCTCCTCTGCTCCCCGTGGAGAACACATGGCAGACAAAAATAGAGAAAGAGGGAGAGCCCGAGATGAACAGATTAAGAAAACACAGAGATAGTTCCTAGATAAAGTTCTGCTCCTGAATAATTCCCTCTCTTTTTACAACAAGGTACGTGACTTGAGAAAAAAACAAAAAACTTGCACTGTACATAACATATACATTCATCACACCAGATACATTTAAGGACTGCTGTTTAGTATTTTATTAAAATATAATGAGAAATGAGAATTATGAGTATTATGGGATATTAGTGTAAAGCTTAGGTTAACTTTAACAATTTATCTGTCAAATAAGAATTTAATGAATTCATGTAATTCTAGCATACAGTAATGAATACATATACTATACATGACTACATAAATGTTTTTTACTTGCAGGTTTTTTTTTTCTTTTTTGGAGATGTTTTGCAACAGATCAACATACACATAAACTATTTTGTTTGAACCATACTTTGTGTGGTTCAAACAACCGATATTTAAATAAATAAAATAAAATAAAATAAAAGAAATGAAACTATATGATTATAAACAATGTTCAACTGCAACAGATTCAGCACAGAGTAAACAAATAAACACAAATTAAAATTACTATGTGGCTTAAATTTTCTCACTACCAAAGAAAAAAGAAATCGTGCAAATTTCTAAACTTTCCGGGGATCTTCTGTCATTGTGATTCAGAAGTGATTTAACTTGTACAGTTGGACAAAAAAAAAACTATAATATTATATCTTAATTGTAATAAACTGCAAAGCTTTTAATGTTATGTGGTGCCCACAATAATTTTTAACAGTTATAATACTTATTAAAGTAGTTAATTATTAATTTATCCTCCATCCCCTCAAAAGGAAAAAAAAAGTAAAACATTTACAGACAAAATATTATGTATTTAAATATAAAACCTAAATCAATATCTCGTGTGTTATTTTAAATTGTTTATGAACATATGGTTTGGTTGTAATGAGGTTGCCCTTCTTCAAAATTCTCCCTTAAGGACCTTCAGCCTCAATCTTGTGTGCTGTAATATTCTTTAAAATGTTTACCTCTTTTTTTCACCTCCACCGCCGCAATTTAAATATGTTAAATGAAAGTTAATATTCAAATAAAAAGCAACAGTTTTACAACAAGCTACAACAACTACTGTGTGCAATAAAATGCAGCCGTTTGACAGTAAAATGCCAGCTGAAAATGCCCTCGATGTCTTTTATAGATGCATTTTTTTCTCCCTGTGGCTTCATAGCCTCTTTAAAGCAGATAAAGACATTTTTGCTGTTTTGCACCTTTGATTCCAAATGGCTTACAAAATACACATTTCATTAATCATAAAAAGTGAGTTTAGTATAACTTGTCTTACGCTATATTAACGCTATTTAAATGTATTTAAACACAAGAAGTTAAATAAATGCTACTCTTATTTTTAAAATTATATTTAATCATGCTTTTTTTCCCCAACTACAATGAAAATGTAATACATTTATTCGGCTCAGTTAGCTAATAATAAAATAAAATAACTGACATGAGTTCACCGTTTTCACTTTTTCAACAGAAGCATGAAACTTTTCTTACTGTCCAGAGAAAGTTCCTGATGGACAGAGACACCCACGCCTCATCTCTTGGTCTTTCTCTCTCTCCCTCCTCCATGTGCTGTCATCTAGATTCCCTCCCTTACATGTAAATTTAGGTCAGACCACAGTCTCTTCTCAGGGCTTCAGAGGAAAATGTGGAAATGGATCGTTTCACACCAGTTAATCTGATTGGAAGAGAGCGAGGGAGAAGTGAAAACAAAAGGGTCTAATATGAAGAACAAAAGAGGGGAGAGGAGGACTAAGGAGTGGGTGTTAGCACAAAAAGATAAGGGAAGATGCAAGCAAATGGAAAGGGAGGGGGTAAAAAAAAGGGGGGGGGTATGCACATATAAAGAAAGAAAGTACAAATGAGGAGATGAGGAGAATGACAAGAGTAGGCACGGGGCGAGATGGGGACAGAGAGATGGGGAGAAAACAACAGAAGGAAAGAGGAGGAGCACAGATGAAAAGGAAATAAAGGAGAGAGGAGAAGAAGAAAGGAGGGCAGGGCAAAGAAAGGAGAAGAGATAGGAAAGAGAAGCAGACAGGAATATGCCACTCACGTCTGATCTTAGTGCTTTTTGCCAGCATCTCAGCTCTGAGTGCTGGCAGCTCACACACTAACAGACAGGCCATATGGCTTCATTATGAGGCATCCCCACCCCCCAAACAACACACACAAACAAGGACATAACACTCTCAACAAACTCATAACCATACACACACTCGAACAATCGGGCACGAATACACAGCCACTACATACACGCAGGTGCAAACACTTGCAGGGAGAAGAGGAGGTGTGTGACGAATTGAATGAAGGGAGCGAGGAGGAGGATGTAATGGCACGTTGAGTTTTTCTACCTTCGGGAGCTCCAAGGGAGAGCAGAGCTGGCCCAATTACTGAGACTTACTTGGACCCACACTCACACATATGCAAGTTACACACTCAGTCACGCACACCCATTCTCAATCTGGGGGGACTGGGAGAACATAATCATTATTATCAGATACAGGAAGAGCAAATATTTGGAATTAAGAAGTGCAAATCACAGCCTTTATGTAGCAACTCCTCCAGCTACACACACACACACACACACACACACACACACACACACACACACACACACACGCACACACACACACACACACACACACACACACACATAGACTTCAAAGGGATGCCAGAGAGGAATAGCCTTACAGCTGTCAAGGTGTTTGGAAAGAAGGGACTGCCTAGATAAGTTGCACTAAAGCGGTTGATACACATTACCTTTATTAATATTATGAACCAGGGGATGGATGTTGTTGGTCAAGAGTTCCAAGAACTCGAGGTTTGTGCTTGGTGTAATCGCTCACGAGAGGTCCATGGAGGTGTTGTTGACTGTCTGTGTTAGAGTATCAATAACTGTGCTCTATGGCAGGGCTGTATTAATTTGTACACATAGACCCAGAGATCTATCAGTGACCCCCTGACAACCTCCACACTATGAAAAATGTGTAATCCATGAACAGTTGGCGAATGGGTTCTGCACCAAAAGCCTCCTTGTGATTGTTTTGGCCGAAGCAGACTGTTGCAGTCACTCATTGTTTGCATGGAGGATGCCAGCTTGTCTGCAACCCACCAAGGATGCCAAGCAACACAAACTGGAAGCAACTTTGATTCACCTTCAAAGTAAAAGTTGCATCTCCTCAATGTGGCCAATATGTTTCAAAAGGTGCATCTTTTAAAAAGTTTTATCATCAGTCAGTTTGATGGCAATAAGCTTAACGGGTTATAGGTAGACAACGCCACACAGCAGGTGTTTTCCTCTGAGTTTCTACTGCTCCCTCTTGATCCTGAGAAGAATTTTATTTCAGATGTGTATTTGTGTGTTATACTGACTATGTAAAGTTGTCCTTGAAGTCCCATATTTCTCTCCCTCTGACTTTTACAGCCCTCTGCATGGAAAGTTCACTGAAACAAATGCATTTGATCCTTCTGTTTCTCATATTGTTGTCCGCGCACATGAACATCGTTAATGATCTCTGGTTGATGGCATTTTTAATAAATATTTGATTAGTGCGAGATGATTTATGCCTGCTGTCTTTTATTGCTCATCTGTATTCAGAATATTATTTTGGAATTAGCAGGAAAACTGAGGTATTTAATGGATTTAACAGAATCCTGCAGAGCAGCAAGCAGACATTTTTATCAGATGATGCGGTAAGTATGGATTTTTCTGTGGCTTCCTATTACAGTATACACGGGCTTATTGAATTCAACTGAGCATGTAATCCTGGAATTGCTGACTCCTCTTCATTTCAAATCACTTTGTAATTCACTTGACATTATTAGATACCAAGACATATGTTATTCTAATCTAATGACTTATTTGAGTAGCTTGAAAACACATCAGTGGGACATTTTGATGGCACTGCATTGACTTTACTTAGCGATTGTCTGTGAATTCACTAGCCTGTGATGCAGCGTGGGTGCATTTAGCTCTCTGAGATTTGCGTTACAATTTACAGCGGAGATACACACAAACCGCACATCAACGGTCGAGTTTCTGTTTCCTTGGGAAGTAAGAAAACATAATGTGAAAATATTCTATACATTGTGTGTAGTGTTTGAACATAAGGTACCTGCACGGTGAATTTTTGGATACAGTGATTTGTCTAAAAAATGAATGTCAGGTTGATTTGATTTGATTCCTCTGCACAGTACAACTACAAAAGTGTTTTCACACAAATGGTACAAACTAAACATTCAGTTTAATTGCGCTCTTTGACAATGTCGAACACTTTACTGAGCCTCTGTTTCCATTGTTCAGGTTAATTCATCTGGGCCAAGTTATAGGAACAGATGAACTGAAGCTGATGAAAAGAGAATGGAGCCCAGCATTCTCAATCACCACTGGACGGGTACTCATGGTTCGGTGTGAGGGGGGGTGCCTGTTGCCAGGATACTGGCCGATTCCAGTCCAGAGATCCCGCTGTTATATTGGACAACACGCTTGACCCTCTGGTGACCCCAAATTGGCCCCTGACCGGAGTAGTCACACCTAATCAATGCAGCCATGCACACGGTGACTCAGTTAAAGGTTGGTGGTGCCTACCTGCTGGTAGCAAAAAGCAGGACTGTGGATCAGTATCATACAAAGTGACATCTGCAACTGTTTAAAATCACATTTAGTATAATCACTCTTTGATGTGTTGTCATGAACATGACATGTGGCATTTGAAAAATTTTAAGTGGTTCCAATTCCATTAAAGATTTTGGAAGTGGCAAAATAAATCAAGGGGAAAGTTCGTTATATGTCTTTATTGTCCAATATGCAGTGGAGATTGTAGTTACTGTATATTTACACTCCTGCTCATGATGTAGACAGTATTTTCATATCATATTTTGTAATCTAAATGGTTTCAATGCATGCCAGTTTAACTGTGGGTGGAAATTTGTGTTACATGTCACACCGCTCTGTCACTCTTAGTGCTTCATGAAAATAAAAACCAACAACAACAAAAAAAAACAACAAGAAAAATAAACAAAAATCCTGACAAAGATCTCCAAAATGCTAAAAAATAATAATTTAGGGAAAAATGCAATCAAAAGAAATTTAAAAAAAGTATCGTTCTCGCGTGGGTCGGATGAACAACTGGCTTCTCATAACAGCTCGTAGTCCCCATCTGGCCACGAATAACTCACAGTAACTGAGAATATGTGGGGATTTCCATTCATTTTTGGCAAGAAAACACAGTATATTCATTCAATATGGAATCATTCACCCTTCAAAGATCAAATATAGTGCAGTGCTGGGTGTAGGAGATTGAGTATAAAACCCTGTCTCTCGAACTGGCCTGTCATTGGTCTGTCAACAAATACAAACCATGATAATCCCACAGATTCTTCGTTCTGCGGCCTGACATAAGGAGAATTATGACGACATGTCCAGTGATCGCTAAGATTGCTTTAGAGTGGCCAGCTGTCACAGACAGTTCAGACTGGTAAGGCTTTACAACACGACGCTCATTTCTAGAAAAATAAAGAAAGGAAAATGAGAGAAAAAAATACTCCTATGCACACGATAATTAAACTGACTTTTTTGGTTGGTGATCAGTAGAAAAATTTTAGCGTAAACAGTTATATTTTTGATGAACAAGGTATGAATTTCTGAGTCAAAAAGTGCATCAAATATTTCAGCATAAAATTGTGTTAATTTTGAGTTACTGGGTTTCATTAATGGAATATGTTTTTATTACTCTCTCAATTTTGCTTATATATCCAAAATGTCAATTTGTCATTTAAACTTTGCCACCATGTAGATCATCATGATTCATGATCCATTTTAAAACTATGTCCACCATTTATGAAGGTCGGCATGCCCATTTCTATCTGTGTGATGCTACTGTATTTCTAAATTTTGGGCTAACTCAGCAGTGCCCGGCTTTGTTTTCTTGGGTGCAGCAATATTCTGCATTTGATTTTTTATAAATGGTTTTATAGATACTCCTTTTTAAAATAATTAATCAGTTACAGAGTCATTATAGTTCCAGTTTAATTGCCAAAATAACAAGTCATGGAAGAATTTGACAGTACGATAAAAATCCAAATAGGCTTTAAAAATTTTCATTTCATGAATCTATTAATCAAAAAACATGCTTAATTGGAACTATGGAGAACCACTAAAGGGTTTATTATAATTATTAACAGACTGACGGATTCTTTTTCTGATGCATGTTAAAAAAAGATTTTTGCTGTGGCTCTATGCTAATTATGGGACGTTTCCTGGTTCTGCATGGGATAATTTACTGCACAATGAAGCTTTAAGTTATTCTGGCTAGAAAAACAAAGTACAGAATAAGAAGAGGGGAGCTGGCACAGGAACCTCTGGCAGAAATCAAATCTGTTTGGATAAACACAACATGCATAAGCGCTACTCCATATTGCCTTCATCCAACATAGCACAGCACTCTAAAGGCCTGGCCAACATCCAGCTTGTTCACACTGGAAAATGCATAGGCCAAAATAAATAAATAAATAAATAAAAAAATTCCACCTGGCAAAAAAAAGGCCTGACCAGTCCTCTTGCTGTCAGCGTATTTTTATTATTTAAACGAAGCTTTACCACTTTAATAATAATTTTTTCTACTTTTTTTTAATATATATTTTTGCTTCTCAGCTTAATACAGTTATCTGTAATACTGACAGACATTTATATTGCAGCTCTGTTATGTGAATAAGGTACTACAACACAAGATAGAGTAACATATTACTTATCGGTGGCTGCACGTGCTCAGCTATATGCATAGTGGAAAAAAATGGTAAATAAGTGAGTAACAGCTGTTCACTGATTTTTTTACTTTGAAATATCATTTACCTACAGCATTTTACTAATACCAGAACTGAAGGTTTGGGAAAATGGGGCATTACAGCTTTGTTCCTCATGTGCAAGAGGAAAACATTTGACTGCATACCTGATTTACACCTGATACCCAAATATCTAATTTTGTTGACTAACATTTTCTAATACATTCAAATTCAATGGAGAATGCATAATAGAGGTAAAACTTAGACACAACTTTAATATTTCTGCTAGCACTCATAAAGAGAGAGGAAAAAAAGGATTGCTGAATGAGGTAAAGTTAGCGAAGAGAACCTCACTTCAATGAAATTTCCATTGTGAGGACTCCAGACTGCTCCTTGCAATTCTTCTTTTACATAGAAACCACCGCGTTCCCCCATTTGGTCCTTCCATTGTCGGAAGATTCAAATTGCACTGTGGATCTCTTGTAGTTGGGCAGGAATCTTATTGCAGCTGCATTTTCCTTCCAGATATAATTTATCAGCATAAATCTGCCACTCTATTGGAATGATTAGAAGGTTTGTCTTGGCCACTGAAGCTGCTGAACCCACCCACTCTGCCAGCTAACCAATCTATTCACCTGACCACAGCACCTTTAGTCTTATAAATCTACTGGACTGTTTTGCTTATGCTCTGTGGCTCTTTTTACTATATGTGTGTCTTTCTGTGTAGTTTTGCATTAGTGTGTATTTGCATGCATGCAAACATGCGCGCTTGTTGTATGTGTGACCCAGCCGACGTGGCTGTATTTAAGCATCTCTTCTTAGAGACAGATAAGAGGTTTCCTGATTTGGGGCGTGCCGTGCACATCCATCACAGCGGCAGTCTTGTTTTCCAGTGATTTAAGACTTACCGAAGCGGCCGTGCTGGCCACTGTACTCTGACCACGATCATTCCATCACCCGCCCACCGCCCAGTCTTAATGACACTACATAGACAGCCTGGAGCTCAGCTTATTCCACTGTATCTCTTGCTTAATACCTTTCTTTTTTTAACAGTAATAATAAAGTGATAGACTATAAGACCAACTTTAGTAAAAATGTATTGCACAATGCCTGGTTACACTTCTGTGTTCTGTATGATGTTCAAACGCTGGCCGAATAAACACCTCATAATTATAAGTTTGATGTGTAAGGATATTTAAAATACTAGCAAAGTAATTTTGGTTAACTTAAACTTGAATCACACCGAATCCTTGATTGCATTAAGAAACTATATTCACAAATTCAAAGTTCCTGATTTTCTTTTCTTTTTTAAAAATAATTTAAAGTTATTATACTCGCACATCTTCTCTAGAAGTTTTTTTTTTTTTTTTTCCTCTTTTTTTTTTGGAGTGCCGGCTGTCCATTTGCACAAAGCGGATTTTGCATCAGCCAGCTTAGAAGTGAGCGTTGCTTTGAAGTGCTCTAATCCTTCCTCTACCTTCAGACAACCTTTCCTGATCCACAGCAGAGTCACAGTGCCAGCTAACTGCACTGGCAGGATTGTCCATACCATTTACCCTCAAATATACACGCATACATGAAAGTATATGTAGTCTTAAAATGTACACATATATTTTAGAGCATAATTCTTAAATACATAAGAAAAAAAATGCATGCGACAGCACTAAAACCATGCAGACATACAGATGTGGCTGTTTTATCCCTAATATATGTGATTATAGCTAAAAAGTACTTTGGCATTATTCATGGAAAAAAAAATCTGTTTTGGTGCAGAGAATAATCTTCATCATTTAATTAATAAAAGGCATATTAACCCTCATATCAACCCTAAATACTACAATATATACTTTTAACCAAGAAATTCAGTAAATCTGTTTTTTTTTCTTTCTTAGAAGTTATCTTGTCATATTTTGATGGGTCCTAATTCAGATGTTTCTAAGCAGGGTTCATGGACTGCAGAAATGTTTTAAATGCTTTAAATGAGCTGTACCAACTTTTCCAGCAGGACAACTTGTCAATTTGCAGTTGCTTTGATTTGAATTTACTTTACAAGTCATCACGGCACTACCCTAAACAAAGAACCACCGAAGATGATGAATTTACATAATCACATTTCCATATGCATATGAATGTAAACAAGCACATGGTGTACACTTCAGTCTTCTTCATAAACAACCAAATTCACGTGTATACACAAGAAAGCAGTCGGAAATCTTACATTAGATCCAGCCGAAGGCCTCAAATTCACTCTGAGTGAAAGTTTGCTCTTAACTGAAGAGGCAGAGCTATCAGAGTGGGTGGCATAACCAAGCTGACAGCCCGCTGTAGACTGCTGCTCTTTATTTGCCAGACAGAGATCAGCAGTTTTCAATTTCCTCTTTGCCGCACACTTGAGGCCACACACTACCAAGAAACCCTTCAGCAACAAAGACAAACTTGTTTGACTGAGGAAGATATCTAACAATTGGACAGAGGGGTGGGTTATCCAATCGTAACTGTTGTTGTTGCTGGGTGGTCTTTCTGTTTTCATACTCCATTCTCTATGGCTGAATGTTTGAACCAATCCTCTGCCAGATGGGGTCACTAAAGTCTCACCAACAGCACCCCTATTGGCCAGGGTTTTAGATGGAGTGATGGCGTTGAGAGGAGAACAATGACTCACATCAATAATACAGCAGACCAATGCAGTGTGTATGGGTTCTGGTCAATATATTTCAATCCAGCTGTTCAGTAATACTGTAGATTTGTGAAATCCTTTTGGGTTGTGTGACTTACATGTATGCGGGATATTGTAGGTGTCTGTGTGTGTGTGTGTGTGTGTGTGTCACTGCCTACCCGGTGCTGGAACTAGACAGTGTATATTGGCTGCCTCTCTCTCCGTTCTCTGTGTGCCAGTTCTTCTTCTGAAAGGAATCTCAGGCTTGCAAGGATTTTTTTTTTTGGGGGGGGGACTGCTCATCAAAGACCCTGAAAATGATACGCTGCTGGTTTTGAAGTCAATATGCCATTTTTACTTTGGATGAGACCTTGGTTGGTTGAGGTTCTGTGGTTTTTTTCACCTCATTCTTTTATTATATGTAAATGCTTTTATGTAAATTTTCCCATTGTTTTTCTAAGAAATATTGATTTAAATTGACAATAGTAATGCAATTTCCATAACTTGCCCTGATGTTTATACTCCCCCATCCCCCAGTGTTTTTAAGATCTGCACATGGGTTTTGATTTATACAAAAAAAAAATTTGTTGAAAAAATCAGGCTGCTCTTCAAGACCCTTAAAAGATTGTTAGACACTGTAAATACAGTGAGGAAATCATCATTTGATCCCCTGTTGGATTTGTTAGTTTGCTTACTTACAAAGAAATGAACAGTCTCTAATTGTTTCGGAATTTTCATCAGTGTCTGTAATTGATTGATTGGTTGTAATCTGTGCGCCACATGGACAAAGAGCCAATCTGTGGGAATTTTCTTTTTACTCAATGAAATGTAAATCAATTCATAACTTTTATGCAATTTGTTTTTTCTGGATTTTCGATTGATAGTCTGTCTCTTGCCATTAAAATGAAACTAACATACAAATAGATTGATTGATTGATTGATTGTATGTGAACAAACTTACACATTCAGCAGCGCTCAGCCCCAACTAGTCATGGCAGATGACTGGCCCTCCTTGAGCTGGAGGTGTCTTCCTGTTAAAAGGGAGTTTTTCCAGGGCGCCCAGGTTGCTCGGCGGTGAACCACGTGCATGTGCCTCACTACAGTGTTGTCGGCGTGGGCTCCCCTGTATCCTTGCCCCATTTCCCATTCCTTCTACTGCCAATAAAACCACTGTGGCCAAAAAAAATAAAAAAAGGTTCTGGTTAAAAGGGAGTTTTTCCTTCCCACTGTCGCCAAGTGCTCGCTCATAGGGAGTTGTTTTGACTGTTGGGTTTTCTCTGTAATTATTGTGGCGTTAAAAACCCTAAAATATCCACTTAAAGTGAGCCAAAATTCCACTAAAACTGACTATGTTTTATCATTTGATGTGGGACAGTACATTGTTGACTGTGAAGCATAAGTTTTGAAGCAACCAACAAGCAACAACAGAGCCGTACTACCACCCCATTCTTCCTCCAAAAAACAAAATAAAAACAAAAACAAAAAACTCACATGCCTTTGTCTACACATCTTTGGACCACAATCCCTGCCAGGAGAGGGTAGCCAATATGGTTGAGTTTTTCCTCCCATGCTGTGCTCTCTGAAGATTTGGCCAGACAGCCAGAGGAAAACTGGAAAGGGAAATTTTGGGAAGGGGGTGGAGTGAAAAGCAAAACACTCGTAAGACGATATGGGATGATGGAACTGGCTTATCCCCACAAACATACAGAAGGTGCAGTAAGATGTCACATCTCCTCCCCCTGAAACAATGAAGACTGCTTTGTCATTCAGCTAATTGAATGTGATTACAATATAACTGGGAGGGAATGATACTACTCACTGGCAGGGGTGAATTTGGGTGCTTGTTCTGCCACAAATTACTCTTATTGAATTAATTTTCTTTGACTAAAAATTGGCAGAGAAGTCATGTCTCATCAAAGAGCATCACAGGATTGTTTGGACACAACTGTGGCAGTGGGTGGGATAATTTGTTGCTCATAAACAAAGAGCACAACAAAGAGCATAGCTGATGCTTACTTTAAATGAAGCAACATCCCTAGGTACTCATTAATTGGGTGTCTGAGCCTATAGGCAGACTTGTTGTTTCTTAATGTTTATAAATGCACACTGAGTACAGTGGATGTTAACTTGCTGACATTCTGACCCATGAACGTGCCATAGATTCCGATGCTGTCTTGCACAGTTGTGGCACTAGTGCTTTAACAATGTCTCTTTACAGACAGCATGTAATCACCAGCTGTAATACGCAAAGTTACCTTTGTGGTATTTCCCAACCACTGTGCAAGTCTCCAGGACCACATCACACCATGGTGAAGCACATAAACACAGGAAAACCCACAAGGTGAAAATAAATACTAGTTATTGCTGTGAGTAAAACTGTCAAACTCTATAAAGTGTCTTGGTAGTGGAACAATAGAACCTGTCCAAACATAAATAAATAGATAAATAAAAAGATTGTTACCATTACAAATGCCCGGAAAAACTGTCACAAATGACTCAATTCTAACCTGCGCTTGTGCTGAATTTTTTTTTAAAAGTTAAATCTGGGTGTTTAAAGTGTTCTCTTAAATTATCAGGAACATTCTAAAAGAAATATTTTGGGATATAAAGGGTTCAGTCTGCATTTTTAAGCCTCATTAAATCACGAATGTGTGTTAAAATGATAATTTAAGACTCCACCCTGTCAACCAAATATGAGTTTTGGCATGACGAAAACAAGATGGTGACAGCCAAAATGCCAGATCTATTTATCCTGAGCCAGTTTAGTGCATTATCATTTTCTTGATTGAGAGTTATGAACACAACTATTTTTGAAGCTGGCCTTATTGCATAATAAGTTTCCCTTTTATAGCACACAATTTTGAGAGAAGAGTATTGGAATAACTTCCACAAACAAACATGATTTGCTAAGGTTTGGGATAGGTAATTTGTGCTATATTTAAGGTAACATAAATTCTTGTGCCTGATGTAGCTGTGATAGTTGGCACTTGGAGTTTTGATTTATTTGGAATGCTAGTGGGAGGTGTTATCAGAACATAATTGGCAAGAGTGGATTGCTCAAAGCTACGAGCGCAGTGCCAAGACTTTGGCTCTGTCCTGTAGCTCTTCAGCGAGTCCTCACCCAGAATATTTAGAGCCAAGCCTAACATATTTCTGGTCCACACTAATACTGCTATTTTCATGAAACAGAACAGAACTTAAATGAACTTAATGTGGACCATCGGAGGGATGGGGGAAAGTCTTAGGGGCCACATTTGCGGTCATACATATCCAGAAATGGCTTTCTCAATCTTCAAGACCCCCAACGGTCCACGGTAATATATAACAAAAGAGTTCATGCTGCCATGTTGTTTCCAAGAGAAAGATGTATAAAACCTGGCATTGCATACTCCCTCATCATGTTTTGATGCATTAATTTGTGCTGCACTTGGGAAAAATGAGTCAGTCATTATTGAAATGAACTGGCCAAAGCTTTGCTTATAAATAGGTGCATTATCACTAATTCATCAGCATAACTTTCCCCTTGGTCCATTTTGTAATTCAAGCCCTAAAAGCTTCAAAATGTCATAGTTTATGCATCCATATTTTATCTATATAACTTACAGTTTCATAAAATAGTGTAAATAACAATAATAACCAGTCTTTAAATCTTCAAGCTAGAATGAAACACACACATACGTGCTGGTGCGATAACAAAAATTTGGCTGTGCAGTTGGGTTCCTCCTCAAAGTGTAATTTAGGCTATCATCTTTTTTAATTGTATTTTGTCTTTTATTCTCACTGCGTGCATCTTCCCTAAATGAAGGGAAGTATATTTGTTTGTCACGTGCAAATTTTCTACCGCAGCCACATATGCAGAGGCATGCAAACACAGCCATCATGGAGCGCTCACTTCTGCTAAGAAAACGAAATAATATATGCAGTTGGAAAGCAAGTATTTGAGAAAATACTAGCGTGGTCTCCACACTGATGGTTTTTAGTTGATAAGGTCAAGTTAAAGATATTACGTTTCAATAACAAAACAGGCCTGCTTCACGACAATTGTTTAATCACAATAACTGAAGCCCTTAAACGTCTAAATAGCGGAAAGAGCCACTCTGAGTTTCTGCAATAGTTAAACTGTCATCATAAACCTTCAGCTCTTTTTCTATCAAATAAAAGAGTGTCAGATCCATCTGTTAGCGGCAATTTTCAAAGCTGTTGTAATAGATGAGAAGAGCATGATGAAGAGGAAGTGAAAGTATCAGGTAAGCAATTAAACCGAAGCGCCCTCTTGTCATCCTTTTCTCATCGTCTTCACTTCCTCTTTCTCCTCCTCCTCCTCCTCCTTTTGTGCTGCTCAGCATTCATTAGACCCGACTTCCCCAAACACTGTTTTATCTGCAGGAAACTTTACCGTGTTGAACTCCTGATCACCCTGATAAACCGCCAGGCTAATTAAACAGAGACTCATACAATGAGTTCTTGCATGTGTATATGCATATTTATGTGTGTATTTGTGTGTGTAATCCATGGAGTGTGTCTCTTTATCTCTTTTCCAGTCCCCCCTCCCTCTTCTCTCTCCTTGTCTGTCGGGCTCAGGGAAATGATGCTGAATCCTGAATGCTGAAAATATGGCTCACACTGAAAGCAGCATTTAAATCTTGACAGTGGCTGGGATTAGGTAGGTAACGAGGAGGACAGCTTGAGAAAAACAAGGCAGCGAGGTGAACTCGAGGACAGGGAGGCGGAGGAGAAAGATTCTGGGTCTTGGGTGTGTGGAAAAATGGGACAAATTTCCACTCTAAGTTCCGTAATTATCCCTGAAACGAACTCAGTTTTTAAAAGTTTCACTTTGAAGTTTTGGTTTTTTTTCACTTTTAATGATTGTCAAGCGTTTTCAACTTCCTCTCAACATAAACTTCATCTCAAATGGCCTGAAGTTTCAAACTCCTCTCGTGGCCTTTTTGTGTGCCATCATTATCTGTGAAAAAGAAACCAAAGTGACTTCCAGAAAAAACACTTTAAGGAAACTGTGGCTACGTTTAACACCCTACTTTCCTCCACTACGTTATTAATTAGCTCACATGTGCTGTGCTAAAATCAAACACAGTCCTGATTGCGTCTTCAGCTGCCTGCCTTCGGACTGCAGCCTGCTAAATCCTAATCCCCTCCCCTATGAGTCCTCTGCAAACCTCTGCTTGATGAACATGTGCTGAACTGACTCTGTGGGCTTCCTCTTTTGGTCTGATGAAAGTATGAGGTGGAGAGAGAAAGGGCTGTGCAAGGGAATGGGATAAACTTTACAATTAAGCTGCAGCTCTCTAAGAAGTCTGACATGTACATGTCCACATAAGGGCAAGAATGCACAAACAGGACATGCACCCAGTTCCACGATTAACTTGTGGTTTCTTGACTTGACAAAAAAAAAAAGGGGGGAATAGGGGTTACACCATATGCTGGCCTAGCTGTGTGTGCATTGCATATGCAAAGCTTAATATTTTATGTATGAGATGTTATGCAATCTCTGTGTCAAGTCCTTACAGTTGGCCTGCATTTCTATTCAGACAGCATATTCCCCCCCCCCCCATTTCTTATTTCAGGCTTTGCATTGACATTCACATTGACATATTCCATCATATCACTCACAACAGGGAGGTAAGCTTAAGTGTATGGAAGAAGGGCAATCCAAACTATGCTGAGACTTAACTGACACACACCCGGCTGACACAAGTATTTACCTTTCTATGGCTGGGAAAACTATCTAAATATGGTGAACATTTATAGGGGGAATAGTGAAAGTCCTAATGGATTTAAGAAAGCAATGTGGAGTTGTACTGTAAGTGAAGTCAAAGCTGGTTGTTACATGAATCTAAACTGTTGCTGCCTCCTGCACTTAAGGCAGCCAAAAGAAGAAAACAAAATCTCAAAACAGCTGGTTAATCACTACATGAAGTACTGTAGCTTCAAATATCGGTAGAAATTTGAAAAAGAAAGTGAAAAAAAGTCAGACATGGTCCCCCAAAAGCCTGACACCAGAGCAGTCTGAAAATAAGGGGTTTCAGAGGCTATTCAATTATCCAGCAAGCAGTTCTGATATATCTGCACCTTCAGATAAAGTATTTGGTGGTATTAGATGTAGTTGGTGCAGCTACCACTGATCTCTCTTCTTAAAGACTCTATGGGGATAGACGTGAGGAAGGTTTGAACACTCTGTGATGTCCAGAGTTCAGCTCGCTCACTGATGTCCTGAATCCTGAGGTTTCATAC
Organism: Bujurquina vittata; assembly: GCA_015106715.1. Lineage (NCBI taxonomy): Eukaryota > Metazoa > Chordata > Actinopteri > Cichliformes > Cichlidae > Bujurquina > Bujurquina vittata. The sequence continues at coordinate 49,652 of VUQK01041252.1, forward strand.
AAAGATTTGTGGCCTGAAGTTGGCGATAGCACACACACGCACGCACGCACGCACGCACACACACGCACACACACACACACACACACACACACACACACACACACACACACACACACACACA
>VUQK01041253.1:0-16786 GCA_015106715.1 Bujurquina vittata
GTTTTTTTTTTTCCATTGTTTTTGTGGCTTTTTTTTTTTTTCCTTTTTTTTTTTTTGCATAGTTGTATTTTTTTGGTGTCATTTTGCATTCATTTCACTGGGTTTATGTCTATTTGTGCTCATTTGACTGCCTTTCTAACAACTTTAGCAGCTAAATTGCACAGTGAGGCTCTGGTCCAGGGACCTCATGACACCGTGGGCCTCTGTTTTCTTTACTGCTAAGACCTTTGCGTAATCCAGCCAATCATTTACTATAACATGAAGCCATGAGTTGAAACCAAAACTGATATCAACAATCAAATTTCTGAAATTATCTGGGGCACCAAGACAATTAAAAGATACCCCATCTCTGATCACCAGTGCATTGGACTTGGCATGCACACTGCACTTTATCACAGTTTGTTCTCCTGCACTTGCAAAAAGAAAAACTTAAAGAAATTTAAAAAAAGGAAAAAAATAAGCAGAGGATAAATACAGCAATAATCAGACCTCCCTCACCCTCTTTGCTCCCACCAGAAGCCACCCAGCGAGCACCAGGGCTAACCCCGCTGACCTGACCCAGATATTAACCCAAGCCTCCAGATGTGAACGCGTACTGGGATTACTCTACCGCTGCATCAAGCTCCACATGCTTTCCTAATGAGGCATCCTAAAATGACCCTGGAGACAGAGCGGGCTGTCTGCTCCACTGTCGGCCTCTATTCCCACAGCTCAGCCTCTCCGTCACAATCACCCTCCTATCTGCCAGTGAGGGCAGGAATAAAAACATCGTGGATTCTTGCTGGAAAACACAACTTATCCATATTCAGGAAAAAAAATGAATCATACCTTTCCCTAAAGCAACTGACCTCACACACCAGACTAGACAACGAGACATCATCCAATAAAATGTTACAGATTTTCTGCTTCACCTGGACTTTGCATTATTTTTCATTATTTTACCAGTCAGATCTGATGTTTTCCAACTCCAGCATCATTTCTACTTTGAGTACCAGCTGCAATCAAGTAAAGTTATAAAGACAAGAAGAGTGGCATCTCTCCTCAGCTGAACTACCACCGGGCTGATCCTCTCTATGTATCCGTGAAAGCTTCGGTAACTTGTCCTGCACCGGCCGTCTGGCTGGCTCGGAGGAGGGAAAACAAGAAAGGTGGCACTTTCACTCGCTCCAGTCACGACCTGAGTATTTTGCACAAGCGTCCGATATGAAGGAATTTAACTCCTTCTCCGCATCAATGTAGCTATTGTAGCCATTGCATTCTTTCGGGGCTGCTTCAATTTCCAACTTGTGCCATGTCGGCAAGTTACAAACTTCACCGCAAACGACACGAAGCACAAAACACGCGTGTGGCAACCAGCTGCAGGGGATCGCGATGAGGCACAAGTGTGGCAAGTTTGATCGGCCTGCTAAGTAGCTCAAATTTGCAAGAGATCAAGAAGGGACAGGGGAGAAAAAAAATAAACAAAAATGCAGCGCTGCTCTGTAGCTCACCATTTTGATCCAGCGTTTCGAGGCTCAAAGGAGTCCCAGAATAACTCCTTTCGCTCCAGTTTTCCCTTCGCCATGAAAATGACCGTTGGATTGTCACATTTCTTCAGTTTTTGCCTTATCCTCAATCTTTTTCCCCCCGTGCTGCTGTAGCATTCAGACAGACAAAAATGCAGAGGCTGCTTTTGCAGAAGGAATTGGTGATTGGAGCTCGGGGATCATATGGGCTTTTTTGTCAGACGGTTTTAAAGGGACACGGTACTGTTTAACGCCGGAGTTGCGAGACGGGCGCATTTTTCTTTCCCTTTTGTGCTGCATGCGAAGGTTTTAAAGTGAGGAGGAGGAATGCATACGCAGGGATATGGCGCAAACCCCGGGTGCGCCTCCTCTCACTGTGCGCTCCTGCAACACTGTGACGTCAGACGGGCAGACAGATGCGGAGGTCAGCGAGTTCACTGATTTCCCATATTACAGAAGTCACTGTAACTTCATTTACACGATACCCCCCCCCCCCCAAACCTCGCTGCAAATTAGCGCCATTTATGAGCGCCATATAACTTTTTTGCGTCAAAGTTCTTTTCATTAGGACAGAAATATGGTTATGATGCGCAAAATGTTGAATAAAATACCTGCTATGGGGCCCAAAAATGGGCTTGAAATACTTAAGCCTCAACACTAATAGCGCCTATCAGAGGAACCCAATTAACTACAGTGGGGTGATTAATTATTTAATCCCCTGCTGAATTTTTAAGTTTGCTCACTTACAAAGAAATGCGCAATATCTAATTTTATGGTAAATTCATTTTAATGGAGGGAGACCGAATGTCAACAAAAAATAAAAACAAAACAAACCCAAACACATTACACAAACGTTATTGATTGATTGTGGGACAAAGATTACAATCAATCAATCAATCCTCCTCATCTCAGCTCAATATGTGTATAAAGCTCACCTGCTCCATTCCAACCACTGAGGGACCAATGGACGGGCCGTGAACCATAAAATCTTGGACAAGAACCTCCTTCCCTCAGCCAGAACACTGAAGATGGGTCGTGGATGGGTCTTCCAGCATGACAGTGACCCAAAACATACTGCCAAGGCAACAAAGCAAAGAAGCACATTAAGGTCATGGAGTGACCTGCCCAGTCTCCAGACTTCAGTCCTATAGAAAATCTGTGGAGGGAGCTGAAGTTTCAAGTTGCCAAGCGTCGGCCAAGAAACATGAAGGATTTACAGAGTTTCTATAAAGAGGGCTTTCAAAAATATATAAATACAAGAGATGTAGTTTTATATATTGTCTTCATTTTACCCTTTACCAATTTTTGATGAGATTTTCTGTAACATAACATAAAAAAATATTTTCTCATCACTGTAAAAACGGTGCAAGCATTTTATTGCAAGATGTAATTTTGTGTAAAAGTGGATTCACAGAGAATGGTCGAAAAAAGAGGAAATATCCAGCGAGTGGAAGCTCTCTGGGTGAAAAGGCCTTGCTGATGCCAGAGGCCAGCGAGGAACGGCCAGATTGCTTCGAGTTGATGGGGAGGCAACACTAACTTAAGTAACCACTTGTTACAACCAAGGAATGCAGAAGAGCATCTCTGAATGCAGAACACACTGAACTTTGAAAAAGATGGGCTACAGCAGCAGCAGATCACACCATACACCACTCCTGTGAGCTAAGAACAGAAATGGATTTGATTTCTGCTGCAACAATTGGATTGTTGAGTCAGAAGTTGTCATAAACAACATGAAAAGATCTTTTCTATTAACCCTCTAAGCTGCTGGTGGTAATAAAGGTGTGGGGGATATTTTCTTAGCACACTTTGAGCATCTTAGTAACAATTTTGTTGTATTGTTGCTGACCACAGTGTACTCATTTTCTGCTGGATGCTTGCAGGAAGATAACACACCATGTCACAAAGCTCAAACCATCATGAACGCGACGGTGGGTTCACTGTACTCAAACGGCCTCTGTAGTCATCAGTTCTCAATCCAGCAGAGCATCTCTGTGATGTGGTGAAACAGATTTGCATTGTGGCTGTGCGGTCAACAAATCTGCAACATGTTTGTGATGCTCTCATGTCAATATGGACCAAAGTCTCCGAGGAATGTTTCCAGCACTTTGTTGAATTTTTGACACACAGAATTAAGGCAAGTCTAAAGGCACCTAATAGTGGCTGGTGAGTATATAAGTAGTTAATGGACAGTTCTTAATAATAAATTATGGGTGTCCTCTTGCTACTTGTAATGAAAGAAAACTAGAATCAGTATCATCTGTGTTTGATAGCATACCGTTAAATCTGGCAGAGCTGAGACTTCATGTGGGGCTTACGGTCTATCAAGCAAACACACTGCAGTTATAAACTGAAGGTAGATGGCGCCATTGTGGAGGAACTATTAACAGAGGTCCCAAGGAGGGGAGGGGAAAGGCGAGAGACCAGAGTTCATTTATTAAACATAAACGTTAAGAACACAATAAAGCTAAATCTGCACTTCCATACTTTGAGCTCAATTTTAACATTCATGGTAAAGTGATAAAAATAATGGGGGAAAAAATCAGTTTCAAAAACAAATTATTCCTTTCAGTGATGACTTCAGCAACACTTTCAAAGCTTAAGGCAAAACATCAACTCAAACTCAGTAACCAACACATTCCTCAAACACACCAAAGCTGGTTAGACTCTCATACTGTAACAATTGTACATTTCAGTGTATAAAAGTAGTAGAAAAACAATCGACGAATATAAAGCTATTTCAATTATTTACAGGATATCTATTATCTGTAATAAGTATAGCATATACTTTCAAAGTTTCTGTTTGAGCAGCTGTGTTGGCACATTTCAAACCAGTTGTTGTCACAGCCCCCAAAAGTTCTTTGTATCAGCTTGTAAATTGGTTTATTAATTTACATTAATTTCCTCAGTGAGTTTAATGCCAGCTTGTGGAAGATGAACCGTATGAAACTGACAATAAGACTGGATATAAATCTTCCTCCTAGAGCTTTATGTGCTGATCTTTGAGTATATGACAGTGTCCAGACTTGGTGGTTCTGATCCCTGTCATCAGGTGTAAACCAGCAGGCTGCTTTTAAAGGTGTAGCTCAGCTGTAGCGACTGCTACGACTGTGGCTCCTGCGCCTTGAAGAACTGCGACTAGACGAGCGGTACGACCTGAAGACAAAAGAAAACGTTTTACTTTTGAGGCAGCGTAGAGGTGGGGACAATGCACAGAAGTTCTGAGGGCATTATATGAAAAAAAAAACCCAAAAAGGCATTTAGGGACGTAAAACATTTTACCTTAAAGAAACCAAAACACCGAAGTGAAAGAAAAGAAAAGCACAGATGTGACTTTCAACATTTTCAAGAGTACATCTCAGTGTCGAACCACAATACCACTCAGCCACAGGACAGAAAGATTTGAGAGGGTGAAAAGGTTGAAGTGAGTCCTGCCACATAGTTAGTGCCTGTCAGAGTTCACCTGGGAGCTCAGAGTCTTACCGCGATCGGCGATCTGAGCTCCTGTAGCTGTCACTGTGTCTGCGCCCTCGTCTCCTGCTCACACTCCGACTGGAATAGCTGTCATAGGAGTCTGACCTGCATTAACATCCGGCCAGAGGACAACACAGGTTTTATTTTGGAAATAGCAACAGATTGACTGAATTCACTGATGACATCGTACACAGAGGCTGTCAAGCTGCCTTTTCGACAAACAATTCTACATTTCTAAATGTGACTTAGTGTTCTCACAGACCTGGATCTCCTCCGGCGATTATATGAACGGCTTCTCGACTTACTTCTGCTGTATGTCCGGCTGATGGGAACAACAAAACACACACACACACACACACACACACAAAAAAAAACAGGTTTAACTTCAAGATTGTAGGTTAGTTACCATAAAACGCATATATTGCACACACACATTTATTAATGCACCATAATGCAACAAAGATGTGTTTTGACATTTTTCTGAGGAAGCTACACAGAAATCTAAAATGTCAACTAAACAATGGTCCCCATCAAATCTTTTATTTGCCCCATGAGTGTTTTGACGTACCTGTGACTCCTGTAACTTCGGTATGTGCTGCTGCGAGAGTGAGATCGTCCTCTCCCATGTCTCCTCCAACTCCTGCTATGGCTCCTAAAGGAGTAACGATGCTGTAACTTACAATTTGCTCAAATCTATAGTTTTATTAAGCTTTTAAGATGGTGTTCATTGTAGTGCTTTAATCTCTCGTACCTGGAGGAGTAGCTGGAGCTGCGGGATCTACTTCTGGACCTGCTGTAGGAGTGGGACCACCCTCGGGAGCGTGACCGGTGACTGGAAACAGAGTGGGACTTTCTAGACACAGACCTGGACTTCTTTGGAGAGCGTGTGTGAGACGCTCCCTTTGCTTTTCCCACAGAAGGGGATCTCTCTTCACTGGAGCTCTCCTGGTTTCTAGGCCTCTGGTTGAGTCGTGCAGTCTTACGGACCTCATCAAACAGAGATCCTGGTCGGACGCGGCTTTTGCTTTTTATCTCCATTCGGACCCCCTGCATGTTGAGGGCCTGGCTCTCTTGAGTTTGGACATTTTTCACAGTGACCGGGGGTGCATTCACATTCTGTACAGCTGACGTTCCTTTCAGTGGCCTCCATTTTAAATTGATTACAGTGGCAGCAGGTTTGCCAGCGGTTGCTTTGTCTTGCAGTCCAGCAGCTGTCGTGGAACTAAGAGCAGACTGTTCTTTGCTATGAGGTAAAGCGTTGTCACTGCTTTCCATTTCTGAAGAAGAAGATTTTAGGGTCAGTTCAGGGGCGCTGTCATGAGAAGGTTCAACAATTTCAACATCGTGCTCTGGGGTGCAAATGTCCATATCATCTAATGGCTCTTGCTCTTGGACATTGGACAAGTGAGAACTGCTGGTGCTGTTCTTGTTGGATGACTGTTGATAAGGTTTGGTTTGCTCTGTGTTTTTGTTGATACCTTCTTTTGTTCTCTTTTCTTCTCCTTCTTTAGTAGGATTGCAACTTACATTTTGGCCCTTTGCATTCATATTATTAACACCAGGACTTTCTTTAACTCCTCTTCTAGGACTATGCCTCTCCCTTTTGGAGTCATCATCTTCTTCTTCCTCTCCAAACTCTAAAGGTGGTTGCCAGTGAAAAGTCTCTTTCAGCTTCTGATGTTTTCTCTTAGTTTTCTTGGGTTTGTCCTTACTGTGATGGGAACTGCTTTTATTCTCACCTCTCCTCTTATGTTTATGCTTACGTTTAGATTTCTTCTTGCTCTTGTGCTTCTCTGGCTCTGCAGCCTTCTCATGACTTTCTTCTGACTGACCAGAAGCTGCCAAAGCATTCCCTCCCTCATATGTTTTTCTGGAAACCTCGTAATCTGATTCTGAACTAGCTTCCCCTTCCTCCTTTTCAGAAATGGCTAATGCCCTAGCTGTTAGATTTTCAGAGTCACTTTCCGAATTCCATCCAGTAGTAGAAGATAACTTCTTCTCCAGAAATTCACTATATTGAACCACCCTTTTCTGCATTTTCAATGGGAGAGCACTATTGCTCTGGCTCACCTTATCACTGTCACTGTCCCATTCAGACCTGCTATTAAAGTTCTCCACTTGCACTGTAGTATGTTTTCTCTCAAGATCTTGTGAGCTGCCCTTGTCTTTTATTTTCTCCACAGACTCACTGATATCAGGACTGTGCTCACTGTCTGTCCTGTTCTCTGATCCCGAGTGAGCATCTTGACTGCTGGTCAGTGAAATGTACTTATCTAAATTTTTTATTCTCTTTAGAGAACTGTAGTACTCCTTCCATTCCTTGTCTAGTGATTTCTTCTTTCTGTTACTTGTTTTCTGGGACTGTTCAGACTCTGATCTGCTGTAGGACGATGACCTGCTCTTGTGCTGATGAGTAGATCTGGATCTGGACCTACTATAACTTCTACTTCGTGAGCGACTGTAAGAACGGCTGTAGGACCTGCTCCTGGATGAGTTACTGTGTGAGTCCTGTGCAGGTTTGTGTGCTTTGTTACCGTCAGAGTCACCTGGTGACTTTGGTGTAGCTGAAGTCTGAGCCTTTTCTGCTGCAGTATCAACCCCTTGCCCAGTTGAGGAAATGTTACTGGGAGCTACTTTAGCTTTAATTTCCTGAATATGGATGTAGGAGGGTTTCCAGGGTTTCTGACCTGGTTTCCAGCGTGAGGGAGGAGGACTGTCGCTCAGTGGAATCACAGGGACACTTTCAGGGGCTGGGACTGCCGGCAGTCTGGGGACAGGTGTGACTTTGCTCTCTTGAAGCTTCTCATTCACAGGGACCGTGATATGTGGCTTGCTTGTTTTTTTCTTTCTTGGAGACCTGGAAAAACTCCTTTTTCTGGGTGGTGACAAAGATCTGGATCTGGATCTGTACCTGGACCTTGATCTAGATCGGGACTGAGAATAGGTCCAAGATCTGGATCTAGAGAAAGATCGCTTTCTAGTTCCAGACTGGCTTCTAGACCTTGAGTAAGACCGAGACCTTCCTCGAGATCTGGACTGACTGGACCTACTGTAGGACCTAGAGTAGGATCGGGAATCCGTGTATGACCTTGAGGACTGCCGTCTCCTTTTGTGTGAAGACTGATGCGGACTTGAAGAAGAGCGAGTTGGAGAACGAGATCTTCTGAATGCTCTCTCTGCAGATACTGACCTCTCCCCTTCTGACTGGTAAGGCTCTTGTGGTTTGCTCTTGGAACTCTTCTTCTTGCCATGTTTCCGTTTTTTGGCCTTCTTCTTGTGTTTAGATTTCTTCTTCGCCTTCTTCTGTTGGCAGCGCTGACTGGACCTCTCAGAGCTACGGTCTGAGGAATGCTCTGCAGACCGAGACCACGCAGAGTCGCTTCTGTCATCCCATCTGCTTGTAGAACGGTCATTCAATCTGTTAAGTCAAAAGATGCATGAAAGAAAATTGAGGGAAAACTGAAGAAAAAAGTTTGGAAGTAAAATACAAGTCATACTTGTCTCCTTTGCTCCAACGCTCGATGCTTGGGGGTTGATAACTTTTGGTTCTCTTCATTTCTTCTTTCCAGTGCGGTGGTGTTTCACTGCTTCCACGCTCCTCTACAGAGGCAGAGCGTGATTTAGACCTTGTAGGAGTGTGATACCGCTGTGAAAGTAAAAGAAAAAGGAAAGTTGCTGATGATTCCACATGTGTGCATTTGCAATCCATTTAAAGGAATTCTAAAACAAGAGCACCGCCTAGCCGGGCAAAATATGTCTGTCGTATTAACCCTGTCCATTGTCATATGAAAAACAAAGATTTAATCATTACATGACCTTAATTTCCAGGAGATGACCTCTGTGTAATGTCTTGAACGGAGAATAATTATGCAAAGTTGCATTAAAATCCTTCAACCTATTTCTTAGATATGAAGTGGACATGAAAAAAAACCCTTTACCATATGACCATGACCCCATATACAATCCCAACTTTGCATCGGTCATAAGATCTACCCATGAAGTTTTGTAAGTGTAGGCTGAACAATTCTCAAGTTATTGAGTGGATACTTCAATGGACACCCACCCATGGGTGATCATTTTTATGACAAATAAAGTATAAAAATGTAGGTTAGTGAATGTCCTTTCTTAAAAATTCTCTTCAGTTTTATCTTATGCGTCTAGACTGGAAAACAGTTTTATGAAATGCACTCTTGTGACTCAAGCATGTTGAAAAACAAAAAACATAATTGCATATGCATTATATTAGCAATCTCTGATCTTACTATTGTTCCTCTGCCTCTGATCTTCCGTCCAGACTTGGACACTGCTGGTTTCTGGTCAGCTGGAAGAGTTGCTTCTTCTTTCTCAACTCTGAAATTTAAATTTGATATGAAATCAAATTACATCATTTACCCTATTTACTTAGGTGTGTGGCGTTCACTGCATACGCTGAATATACTCTTATGAAAAACAATATAAATGAAGAACAACTTAAAACTGACATTTCTGTTTTATCTTCCTGAGATGGCATGTCCCGACGCAGCAGGAAGCGGTTTTCTGGAACTGGTGGGATTTCCTCTGGTCGAACAACAGGCTTGTCTCTCTTCCCACTCATCTCCTTTTCTTCTTCCGCCTCATTCTTTCCCTCCTGCATCTCTCTTTCCACAGGACTGTGAGAGTAGTTAGATTTTTGTTAAGAAAGCTGTCAATGTTGAAATTTATATTCATGTGATTATGCAAGCATGTAAAATGTGATCATGAACAAGGATAATCATAATCATAACTAATTAGATAAAATCACCTTTGCTCAGAAGGCACAGTATCTGCATCTTTTTCCTTCTTTGACTGCCTCCTTTTCTTTTTGGATCGTTTACTTTTGGAATGTCTCTTTTGCTTATGATGTCTGTGCTTTGCATCAGATTCACTTTCAGACTCCACTGAAGAGAACTGGGAGGACGAGTCATGGGAGTTGAGGGACGAGTCAGCAGAATGGGAAGCTCTTTTCCGCTTGCCTTCCAGCACTGCAGGAATAAATATAACAGAATGCATGAAAATAAATTAAAATTCCTAAGAATACCTGACTGGTGTAGTTAGTAAAAGAAGAGGGAACACTCAGATGCCAGGAGTGGTTTTCAGGCTGGTATGACACAAGTACAAGAAAAGCTTTGTCTGTTTCTTCCTGGTATGTTAGAGGCAATGAAAGCAGCCCTGGCAAAGTCAGGTGGGCTGAAGCCAACTGAACTCCACAGAGATCACCTCGCTGATCCTCATTAAACAGAAGATCCGGTTACACGCCCCATGCTAATGCCGGTGGGGGGAAGATCCTGGCATCCAAATGCCAACAGAATGAGCATGAGTATAAAATATGACCCAGTTATAATCACAGGCAATGCGCATTATTCCTCACTGGAAACAAAAACAAAAAGAGCTTATAAATGTGTAACCTTGTGTACAGATCATCTATTCAAGCTTTTGTATTATAAGAAAACTTACACACTGGCTGGGTGGCAACTCATCAAATCTAAACAAAGGTAAGATTTTAATGAAGTAGGTTTGTATTCTAAGGGGACTCTAACTGTGTTTTGTATTTTCTCAAAGACCAAAGAGAAAATCATGTTTGAACAAGTTTCTACAAAAACTACAGTACCCAGGATGTGTTTGGCCTTTTAATCAGATTTACTGATAAAAAAAAACAAACGAAAACTTTAAGACAAACTAGATAAGTTACTGAACATACCATCGTTTGCAGATTTGGTGATCAGCTGTCCACAGTCAACCACTCGCACATCAGCGTAGGGTCTGCTAGCAGAATCAGTCTTCAGCCCCTCAATCTTCTTAATCACTTCAAATCCAGAGATGACTAGACCAAAGACGACGTGGACTCTAAACAGATGCAAGACAAATTTGAAACTACTTAAAACTACATAAAATTTACTATTATCTTACTTCAAAAGCACCGGCAAGATTTTTTTCCCCCCTCAATCAACTTATTCTTAAAAGAGAAGGCATCCTATATCAGCACAGTACATTCAGCTCAAGTCTGAAATCTACCAAAAGGCTTGTAATCTCCTAATGCCTGGCAACTACCAGTTGCTAGGGAAAATTAGTGTTCCCTGCCTGGCTGCAAGTGGTTGCTGGCCGTCATTGTGAAATTAATTGCTAATGCAAGCCTAGAGACCAACACAGTTTGCCTTCAAAGAAAATGTTTTCTTCCCACTGAAATCAACACATTTCAAAACCTGCAACTTTGAAGGTAAGCCTTCCCCATTTCTGGCATTTTCACACTCTTCACAGTTTCACAACCCTTCACTGAGTAGTTGGTGAGTATCTGCAGACAGGTGTGTGTGTCTTCCACGCAAACTAGGGGCAATAATGGCGATCTGCTACCGACCAAAGCAATCGCCAGAAGGTTTTTGGTACAGCAACCTCTTTGCAACTGATTTCACACAAAGCCAGAAAACTGGCCAACCGGTCTACAGGCCTGGGGGAATACTTTTAAATACTTTTAAAGTCAAATTTTTAGGAGCTTTAAAGAAAAAACAAGTAAAATATTTGAAAATATATACAGAATTAGACCTACCCATCAAGATGAGGCGCCATCTTAGTTGTGCTGATTATGGATAATCCAGCAGTAAGCCAGGTGGGGAGCCAAGCAAAGGCAGAGACACGGGCATGAATAGAGGAAAGAAGGAGAAAAGAATGAGAATAAACAAATACCTCTAACAACACGGGGATGCTAGTGTACCACAGGGAAAATCTCAAAAGGAATTGTGTGACAAACCTTTCTTTAATGACATCTGATTGCAAATAAATTTTGGAAACACTCAACAGCAGAGTGTGGTAAATTACATTATCATTTTTGCTTGTAATTAAATCAATTTGCACAAAAACCAATGTATCTACTTTTCCACCTTCAGAAATTTGTAATCATGGCGGAAATGTCAATCTTATGTTGACAACCTGTTTTCGTGATAAAGGAAACCAAATAACATGAGTCACCTTAAGCCATTTGTGAAATGTTTAAGCATGTCCAAAATAAACACTGTACTGTGCAGAATGTTGGCAAAGACAAACTACTCAATGATAAATACAGTCAGGAGAGAGAGAAACACAGCCTTTGAGACACATTACCTTGGAGGAGCAGGATGCTAGAGTTTCTGTAAATTTTACACAAAAACGGCAAGAGAAAAAATGTAACAATTGTAGGTGAAAAAAGAATGAATCCAATGTTTCTCTGCACTTTGAAATCTAACTGCACACAGAGGAGGGGACTGCTGATGGTCACACAATGACAAATTCTATTCTATAGTTCCAAAACAGAAAAAAAAAGAAAGAAAGCAAAAACTAATACAAAACTTTATAAAGAATGACAGTAAAATAGTAGGGGGAGAGGGGAATAAGTTAAAAAAAAAAAGGTCTCAAGTTACTCACATGAAAAACTGTGAACCGTTGGTGTCCTTCCCACGATTGGCCATCGACAACAGGAAGGCTCTGTCGTGTTTGAGAGTGAAGTTCTCATCTGTCAGGAGAGGAGAGAGATGGTGCTAATGTTAATAAAAATATTCATGAAAAGAAAAACAAAACGTATTAATCCATCAAACTTTTACGCTGTCTCACCAACCTACCCTTCCATAAAGTCAGCTGTTACACAAAAGGTTTTATTTTGGGCCAAATATTACTGCAGTCTGTTTCTAAACCACCAAACCGGTAACGATTAGACATAATTACTTCTTCCGGATGAAAGGACACCATATTGGTTTCTCTTCATATCATAGTTACAAAGGGATCCACTTGCTGACATGTGAAACATGTTGCATGCATTTCTCAAAGTGAACCCTTCATCTCACTTTGCAAGTAATTTACATTATGATGGGAGGGATGATCCATTGTAGGAGGTCCAGAAAATACACAATTTGCCAAATGAGTGTGTCTTGCAAGGCTAGCAGGAATTAAGTCTGCAACTTATATTTAGATGTCTGGTTTATTTGTTGCTCTGCATTTACCACCAGTTTAGCAGGGTTACACAAGCTTTGTTTCTAAATGCTTTCCAAAGTTAGAAACATAAACAACAGACAATAAAGGCTTCTGATTATGGAAAAGTTGTCTGGACCACGGTCTGGTCAATCTCAAAAGGAGAAGTCACTGACAATGCTTACTTTGAGGTAAGCAGGTACAGTTGTAACAGTAATGTAGGGTGGTGTTTTACCAAGCACCTTTGTGAAAAACAGTCCACGTAATGTCCAGAGTAAGACTTTTAACAAAATGATAATATACAGTATAAAAGTGATGAGTGGAATATCTTCATCGTGCCAGTAGCGAACACAACGTAGTCTTGTGAATGAGCAAAACCACCTGTTTCTGGATACATGTCCTGCTAGTTGGGCATAAATGCCACTTATTTAACAGAAATAACTCATTTGAGCAGCCAGAGGCTTTTGGGGGGGGGACCCTTCGGTACAAATGCGCATACGTGGCGTTGCGAGCATTTGCACTGCTTTCACTGACTGAGGAAGGTGGTGGAGACGATGTTGACATGGTGTTACGGAGCTGTGTTCATCTCTTACCTTTTCATTTTGCAAAAGACCACTCTATAAATAAGAGAATAATGTTGAAAATTTTAGGCAGGAAGATTGTAGCTTTCAGTTAAGAGAATGCCTACTCTCCATGCTGATTTGATAAAGCCTACTACTGTTACTATATAGAAGAAAGAACTATACAATGGAAATGTGAAGGTCATTGGAGTATACCATAGGGCAATTCACACACACACACAAAAAATTAATTATGCAACATTACATTCATGCTTAGTGTTTTTAGGATAGATATGCATCGTTATTACATTATTAGATAACTTGATATTCCAAATACCTTCAAAGTAGCCTCCATATATGGATTCCCCTCCTCTTCCATTTCCTGCAAAGATTAATAAAGTAAAATAAATTAACAGCACCTTCTTTATATGACATCAGAGTAATTGTGTGTAGATGCTGAGAAGGTGCTGTCTCATCAGCAAAAACAGCAGTGATTCATGTTTATTGGGCTCATTTTTGAAGTGGCTGCCATGTTTCAGAAACAGTCTCCTGGATTGGTGCCATAAACACCCACAACAAAGCTGCAAAAGTGCATGCTTACGCTATGTTGGCACTTTGATGAGATTAACAGCTTTGATCAGTTTTTACCCATTTTAATTTAGGTTGTAATTAATGTTATTATTGAAAAACACTTTCCACCTGGAGAGCATTTAATCCTTCTTAACCCAAATGAGAGGCTTTTTCCCCTTCATAAGCTGTGTTATGCTCTGCTGCTTTTCATGACATTTTAGACTGAAATAAACAAGTCGGCATAGTGTGAACACATCTCTGACTTTTAAAGTAAATAGGGGATTACAACATTACCTTCAGTGAAGTCGCCTCCCTGAATCATAAAGTTTTTTACAACTCTGTGAAATGTAGAGCCTTTGTAGCACAGCTTTTTCCCTGTGACTTTCCCAGTTCGCTTTTCACCTGCAATGACACGCATGTTAACTGAGCTCTCGTCAAAAACAAAACACTCAATCTGCTAATACAAAGTGCTTCTGTGTTTACTAGATGGTTTTAAGAAACATAAGTCTTTAATATTGCCACAAATGAATGAAAACCACATTTGGGTGGTGGCTTTCGGTAAACTATATCCCTTTAGTTAAGGCATCCTGTTGTTACTCCCTTGGAGGACTGCCAAATTCATTAATAAATCTTCCACTGGACCAATACTAACCGGGGACACAATACTGGCCCAAAGCTATTACCCTCCAGAGTCCCCATACTCCTGGGGTGAGAGGACATGAAGGCAGAATTTAATTAGATGTGTTGAAGGTTGCTTTCAGCAAAGAGAGGGCTGTGTGCTCAAATGAAAAGCTAAGCTAAAGGGTTTAGTATTTTACTTCTTTGGCTTCAGCACTGTTCCAAGGGTTTGGTTTCCTTTGGTGTGAGCTGATCCAGTTCTAAAAAGGACACATTAGGAACTGAGAAAGTTGCAGCGAACTGCACCAGCCGAATGGTGTGTATTACAGTTTCGATGTGTTGTCTGTACGTGTGTTGGTTCAGGAACAAACTAATGAGTCTTTTCCCACGTCTGCCTTTGCATTCCCATCGGCCAGGTGAGGTGAAAAATGAGACGGAGGATCGTTCAGCTATGTGTTTGCAGATTTATGACTTCCTCTAGGCGTACTACTGCTTCTACAGTAGACTCTACCCTGCCCTGTGGGATGAAATATCTAGGGAGACCAACAAGCCACACCATAAGTCATAAAACAGCCAAAAAACAAAGGTGGTTTATGTTCTTTTTTGCATCATTTTCATTTTGTTTCACTTATTTAATAATGATCTCATTGTTATTATATTGTAACAATTAGATCGACCCTGTTCAGCTGCACTTCTGTTGGGACAAACAGATGAGGCTGTCAACATTTGTGAAGCAGGATGTAAGAACCAGTCAAATACGCAGACTGTGAATACCACCTGTGCCCCAAAACAGCCAAGCAAAGACTTAATCAAGAACAACCGGGCTTTCCAATGTTTGTCATCTTAATTTTACTGTCTACAAACATGTCTGAAAAATGTAGTTTATTGAACACTTTGACACATAAACCCCAGCAAACCTCTCCGCTGTGAGGGGAAAACCCCCACTCAGCAGCCACACATATCTGGGGGTATGACCTGGCCAGTCAACCAGCAAAATTTGCCCCCTTAATGCTTTACTCATACTACCAGTTCTGCCCATTTGTTGAAGTATTTGCATATGGAGAGGTGAAAGGTGTTTTTAACCACCGCACACGGGCTCCTGTGCAGTCCTCAAAAATCCCAATGACATGTTGTTCAATGTGCATGATGCTGAGCGTCAGTCAAATGCCGATTGGTTGACAAGTGGGCCAGAACGGGGAGGGAAGTGACATCAGAGCTCACCAGGAACAGGAGAAAAAAAAAAAGCATGAATAGTTCAGACAGGGCCTGCAGTGGCCACTTCTCATTGTTTTTAACACTCGGTTTCACTTCAGCTCTTTGTGAGTTAACTTTGCTTTCCTCCGGAGGTGGCTGATGGACCAACAACAGTACAAGCAAGAGTAGACCACAGATGGTACCACATACACTGAACTGCCGCTCGTCTGTCTTCACACGCATATGAATTTGAGTGACATCCCCATTCTTAATCCATAGGGTTTAGTATGATGCCGGCCCACCCTTTGGAGCTATAACAGGTTCAACTCTCCTGGAAAGGCTTTCCACAAGGTTTAGGAGTGTGTTTATGGGAATTGTTGAGCATTCTTCCAAAAGTACATGTGTGAGGTCAGACACTGATGTCAGATGAGAAGGCCTGACGTGCAGTCTCCGCTCTAATTCATCCTAAAGGTGTTCTGTTGGATTGAGGTCAGGACTCTGTGCAGGCCAGCCAAGTTCTTCTACACCAAACTCGCTCATCCATGTCTTTATGGACCTTGCTTTGTGCACTGGTGCACAGTCATGTTGGATCATGTTGCCATCCCCAAACTGTTCCCACAAAGTTGGGAGCATGAAATTGTTCAAAATGGATGGATGGTGTTAAAAAAAAAAAGGTTATTTCACTGGAACTAAGGGGCTGAGCTCAACTCCTAAAAAAACAACCCCACACCACAGTCCCACTCCATCAAACTTTACACTTGCCAAAATAGTCAGAAAAGTACCATTCTCCTGACAACTGCCAAACCCAGACTCATTCATCCGATTACCAGACAGAGAAGCGTCACTACAGAGAACACGTCTTCACTGCTCTAAAGTCCAGTGGCAGCATACTTTACACCACTGCATGCAATGCTT
>VUQK01041254.1:0-16485 GCA_015106715.1 Bujurquina vittata
CACGCACGCACGCACACACACACACACACACACACACACACGCACACACACACACACCCATGTACTTTTCTTTACATAATGCAAGTCCCACCGCCACCTCTGTGGTAACTAAACACCCATGTGGGAGATAGTTTACAAAGAAAGTGCTGTGATCCCAAACTGATGGAACGCAAATGAAAACATCTGAGAAAAAATCAACAGTTGTGTTCTGGATTAAATTGCAGTCTCTCTGCAAATAATTCAAGGAATGGAACAAAAATTAAATATACAATATCAAAATGTATGAGGTGAAAAAGCAACTCATATTAATATTTCAGAGACTATAGGCTCAAATTATTTGCTGCTATTGTATTTGGCAGGGGCTGAGAGTAAAGGATGACAAAGAAATGTGCTAACATTAGGCATCATCTTCACGAACCATTTAATAAGAGGAAGCAAAATAATGAGGGAGTGAGTAAAATACAACATTGTTAACAGTTTAATTGGCATAATGTATTTAATCTGAAATTAAGAGCCACATGTCAGCAGATTTGGAAGGTTTTTTGGTTTTTTAGCATTTTTCCGGTATGTCTTTATTCATTCACTCATTGAAACAGCTTGTGTTGCTGTTACAGCTGCAGTTCTTCTGATGTGGTGAAAGAGTAAAAGGGTCCAAAAGAGACAGTGGAGCTAACTGTCGCTTACTGATTTGATTGAAAAGGATTCCAACTTACTACGATTGTGACTGCCAACCTGTTATTGTGTGAGGGGAAAATTTGAGCAGTTTTCCGAAATGCAGCAGTGCTTCATGCCCAACACGAGTTTGAAACAACCCAGTTCTTCACAAAAGCTATTACCTCCAATCTGTATGTGTTGTGTGTGAACAAAAAGGGAGTTAAAGAAGCAGGTAAAAATGATCTCTTTTTCAAGCCTTTCTTTAAAGCATTACAGTTTCGGAGGCTCACGGCAGAACTGGCGTGTTCTCTGCTGTAATCCCGAGTGAAAACAAAAGAGACAATAAATAATAAATGGTTCTCTTTAAGCTGTGTTCCTAACATCAAAAAGTAATGTCTCTAATATGCATCTAATATCCCATATTTTGTTCTCAGAGGAATCTAATGAATAACAGAGCTATACCAATTAGGTGCAGGAAGTTACTGTTAATTACATTTCTAAGTTCTCTTATGTAGTTAGCATGCATTAATCACAATGTTATTTTTCCAAATCCTATTTGTGGTTAAAGCAGAGTCAAAATTTATTTGGAGTGGATTCGGGCTCAGCTACGGGATGCAAAAGATCCCAGATAAACAGAAATGGATCTTGATACATCAAGGCTGCATATTATCAGATAGGAATAAAAACACATTTGTGGAGGAAACTAATTCAATAATATGTATTCAAATGCATATTGTGACTTTAATATGGAATAATAAAAGCAAAGACCAGACAAGACAAATAAAGTAATGTAATATCTAAACCACTTTTTGTTTTGAGTATGCAAATTTAAAATAAGGCTGAGTACTCGCAGATAATGCTAATATCAGCATTAGGGCTGTAAGTAGCAATTATTTCCACGATAAACCAATTAAATAATCAGTTAACATTAATACAAGTATGCCAAAAATATTATTGTAAGTATCTGGAGCCAGAAATAGTTTGCCATTTTCCCATCTATTTTTACTTGAAAAATTATTTCAGTATTTTATTAATTATCAAAAACGGCGTTCGTTTGTTGACTAACGGATCAACCAAAGTAGTTTTTTCAGCTGTGGTCAAGTGTAACGTGACTTTTAGGTAGCACTATTATATCGTGGTTACAGTAGTAACACTTATATGCTGCCTTTGCTGAAAGTAATAAAGAAATGACAACTGTGTCACAGCAATAACTGCTTTGACCACGCAGAGGAAAGTGACCAAGACCACAGGCTGCAGGCAGACAATAATTGTTTTCCTGAGGTCAAAGAGAGAGTGACAGAGAGACACGGTTCCTTCTAATCAAACTCAGTACAACCGTCTCCAGTTTCCTCTTGTTCACTTTGTGTACTCCAGCAGGAGGAAATACTGAGCTAACAGGAAATGTCAGATTATAAAGCAAAGGAGTAAGAGTTTTGATTATCAAATCAAAGAGGAAGTGAAAGTTTAAAAACTATTATTATTCTGAAACCTTTGTCCTGCACACGCAACAGCGCTGGTTGAGATTTTAGCTTTCTAAAAACAGCAACGCGTGCCTATTGCCCCTGCACATTTCTACTCTCTATTCATCTACTGTTAAATCCATTGAGTCTAACTCCTCTCTTGGTACCCTTTCTCTTGACAATTTAAAAAAAAGCTCCCCTCAGACTGATAATGCACTTAAATCTCTACAGGAAGAACAAACCAACAAACAGCATGCGCTTGCCAAAACAAATGACGGAGACAAAAAAGGACTGATTCAGTGGCAATGCATAATTGAGCCTGTCAGCGTTCTGCCTGTTTTTATCCATTCAGGACGCAAATAGACAAGAATTATTGATACAGTGAAAGAAGCACAGGACTGCTTCAGAGAAACAATCTCCTCTGACCCTAATCCACCATTGAAGAACCAAGACAACCTATCGGCATCTATTAATCCTGAATTGGCTTACAATCGATGGGCTCTTCAATAAGTCCTTATTCATTCATTCATCAATACCTATTGATGACTGAATTGGCCGCTCCTGATCCCCATGTGTCTTGCCTGTGACATGCTTGTGCAGTGCCACACAGTGGCTTCCTTTTTTTTTCTTTTCTTTCTTTTTCAATCCATGCTGGAGAAGTGGCCCCAATCAGGTTCAGGCAGTTTTTTTTGTTTGTTTGTTTTTGCCATCTATAAGCCAAGATTTCGAGATATTAAGTTGAAATTATGAGATAATAACCTGAAATTTCAACTTATGGATGGCAAAAAAAAAAAAAAATATGATGATGACCCTCTGACTTCTCCTTTAGTGCCAATATGAGGCTGACATTGTGTTTTGGTAACATATCTGAAGTATTGGACAGACTGCTGCTGAATTTGGTTCAGAAAGTTGTGTCCCCCATCAGGATGATATACAATAGAGGGGACAAGGACCCTAGCGCGTGCCATTGACACGTGGCCTGATGGAAGTGTGAATGGGCGTGTCACTGTGCACAATGTAAATCAATTAAGCAGAGGGGATCTCAAGGGAGTGACTAGAGGTGCTGTCTCCTGTCTCTAATTCCCCAAAGGCCCTTAAGATACACATATAATTTAAAAAGCAATCTGTGTTTCCATTGCAAAGCCCACAACTGGTTGCAGCTGTTGAACCCACAAAAAGAAATCAGTCTTGATTTGTATAGCTGCATCTTCTACTTGAGCATCAAATTAATGATGCTTAATCAGCTTCATCTGCAATCAAATTAGTTTATGATGAAGCATAAAGTATAATCCCGTCTCATGGTACCTCAGGGATGGAAAGCATCTACATTTGTTGAGTATTTGTCTGATGTCGAATATCTGGGGCACAAAAACCACCGCTTCTGCTGTCTTCTGGGTTATTTATGTACATGGGCAATTACTGTAAACAACCGTAAACAAATACAAATATTTCAGTGATAATGTGTGCCACTGTGGTGTTGTGCAGAGGTTGTGAAGCTAAACTCTGGAGCTTAAAGGTTGAACTGTCCCTGAGGGAAGGGGGGAGCGGTTAGGGAGTGGAGGTGGTATGAAAGGGGTTGGGCAACTATGTAGGATATGCTTAGCCTCTTCAAAAGGAAGACCAGAACCATGCCCCAAAGGAGGAGGTCCACAGGGACACTGTATCAAGCTATCTTTTTTCTTTTTTTTTTATTATTATTAGTAATTCATGAATGAATCTGTTGTGTTATATCTGTTGGACAAGATTAACTCAGCGTGCACTTTTATAGCAGAAGTGATGCGGATTATATGTTTTTATCTAACAGAAATTACTCACAATAAATCAGCTGTGCTAAAACGGAATGGGACAACATTTACCCCCCTGCTCACCCACATCTATCCTCACCCTGAACTTTCACCCTAACCCCAGGAGAGGCGGGGGGGGGGGGGGGGGCAGGAAGGGAATGCATGGGGTAGATGAAGACAGCGCAAGAGAGTAGCTTTTAATTGACACTCTTTAAGTTATCTGCATTATAATTATAGCCCACAGCTGTAGACGGTGCAACGTGCAACAATGAAACTTATTAACATTCTGGTGGAAGTCTGTCTGGGAGTGCCAGACCACACGAATGACATTGTTTGTATGAAGTATCTGCACACTCAAGTAAGTATTTATACACAGTGGAAATATTCATCCACAAAAGATGTGCATACGCATTAATTGTATTGACACATTACAGCTTTGTCCTGCTTTACAACGAATGAGAAAATAGTTGAAAAGACACTGTGGCTGATGATTATTGTTATTTTTTTTTTTCATGTCAAAGGGTCAAAGCGCTTTCCACACTCTCTACTTTGCCTCAAAGCAACAGAGGACCCCACTGAGCTTAAGAATATATGCTCTCCATTTTACTCCTAATGCAGGAATTAATTATGAATTAATTAACAGTACACTTAGGAGTGGCTACTTTTAAATCTCTGCATTTTTTCCCTCTCTTTCTGTGTAGTCAGGAATAAGAGGAGAGAGAAAGCTGAGGAGAAACAAAGAGAAGGGATCGAGATATAGATGCATTGTGTTCTTATGTCTAAGACTATCTCCAGGATATGAATTAGAGAATGTGTATAGAGTTTGTTTCTCCCGGCGAGCCATTAAATATTTCATGGAGGGGGATAAATGCTGCGAATACCCCCCGCACCCCCACCCCAACCTGATCCACGCTGCAATTAGAGGCCCATTATCCCTCTCACAACCCTCACACTCTTTACAAACTGCACCTCAAAAACAGCAATACAAAGCCTTGTGATGAGATATGACAACAGAAATGCTGAATCCTTATCTTTAGGTTTTATAATAAAATTACACAGTTTTGCTAACCCATGTGTTTTTATAGGTCATTTCCCAGTAAATATCATCAAAAAAAAAAAAAGAGAGAGAGAGAGAGAGGAAACCCTCCAGCTTCACACTATTGGGTTTTATTCATTTCATTTGATTTGACATATCATGCTTCTGTGCCTTGGCAATAAGGACACAACATTGCAGCATATTGGCAAGCTCATTTGCTTTTCATAGTGAGCATCATGGCCAAAAAAAGTGCCCCCTGGGATAAACACGTGTACGGGGACTGCGGGCTCGCCGCCCCAGCAGCAGGTGGCCCATTGCTGCCTAATGAACACCGCAATCTGTTACTATCGCAGCGGTGCTTTTCACCAGACAATTAGGCGACTAAGCATGTCATTATTCCAGGCCAACAAGAAGAGCCTCTTCTCTAATTTCATCTTTTCATTCCTGTTTACTCACCCACACTCCCCTCATTAACGAGAGATTTTCCAGTCCATGCTAATTGGTTTCAATAACATTCATTTTAGTTGAAAGGAAACGATTCTGTTAATTGAGGAGCGCAGAGAGAGGAGAGAGTGAGCGAGGAGGGGGAGAGAAAAAAAAGCGGGGTTTCTTTTCATTTTCAAGTGCGTCCATGAGATGATGCTTTTGAAAAAGCGCTCTACAGGTTCAGAGCTAATGAAATTAAGTGATGCCGGCCGTGGCAAAAAGGAAAGCCTAAATTAAAAGCAATTTATTTTCATTGAGGCATGTGGCACTGTTCGGGCACAATTAATGGGCTGAACATAGACACGGATATGGAGAGAAAGAACGAAAAAAAAAAAAGAGACAAAAATACAAAGAGATGACTGGTGGCACAGATGAGTCAAGAGAGAGCAAAGTCTAGACCTGGACAGATTAGCTGTAAAGATTTCTATTATTCTATTTCTATCTCTTTTTTCTAGTTTGCTAAGTTTAAATTGGGAACGCGGGCACTCGCAGTCCAAATATTTAAACAGTTCCATATATTGTAAAGTCTAGAACAGAGAAATTAAGAAATTAGAGTTTATGTTAGTATTGATGTCTGTTAACTGATACTATTATTTTTAATATAAAATGTTCCCATGAACCACTCTAGCAGATTCCCACTTTGTGTACCATTGCAGACTTTCGATCATTATTAGTATGTGAAACATGAATCTCTTTAGTTGAAAGGAGGAGGAAAAAAGACCATTTAGGAGCTTTTAAGTTGCGTTTGATCATATCATATATGATCATCATCAGCAGAGTTGAGCAGCTGCCAGGGTATTATTCAGCTCATTTTCTTTCTAACCAACAAAATTCTCAACTAACATAAGAATTCATTACATCAATTAATGGTTAATTCCTTATAAGTGATACAGGCCCCAAAACGCCTGCGACATCAGCATTGTTCCCCCCCCCCCCCAACTCAAATATTAAACAGAAAGCAACAGTCAGGTCAAGTCAAGTTTATAAATAGCTTTATGAATTTGCAGTTTATACAGCATAAAATAAAGGCCAAGAATGAGAAACTTGATAAATTAGTTTGTATCCCTTCTGAGTGGTTATCAAGTGATACAGCCCAGTGTCATTGTCAATAATAGAGCCACAGTCAGGGCCATAACCTCTCAGATATGGTTAGCCGGCTCCCTAACCAGCCATTGTAATGTTGTTTAGTGACGGCAGAGTGAGCGTGTTAATGGTCTGTCTAAACAGTCTCAGCTGGGGGCCGGCAGTAAAGAGAGGGGAATATAGCAACCCTCTGGTTGCGCTGCAGGCTGGAGGTGTGGCAGGCTGCAGCCTGTGGAGGCATCTAAAGACCGCAGAATGAAGGAACAGAAGGGATATGACTCAAGCTGCTCTATCATTACTGATCAATATGTTGACAAGCAGACTGAAGGGGGAGGAGGGAGTGTGAGATGGAAAACAATTATACAAATTATTTTCAGGGTACCGTGCTGTCTCTTTCCTAGCTGAACCATCAGTGTATCTTTCTCTGCCTGTGTTTAAGCCAATGAGAAACTAAACTAGTATAAAGTATGACTAAATGCCCTGCTAGTCTCCGAGGAGCTCTGAGTGCGGAGCTAGAGGGAGATCAGTGCAGTTAATTTACATAGCATTTGCATTATGTCAGGACATGAGCTACAAATAGGTATGAGTGTGTGGCTTAATTAGAAATGAGCCAGGCTTTTCAAAAACACCCTTTTGCATCATAATTGAGTCAGCTCAGTGCTGGATAAACGGCAGTGAGTGGGGGAAAGGATGCCTGTTTCTGAACGCGCTCTGAGATGACTGGTAATTATGATACACCTACTTGGGCTCAGAGCAAGATGTATTATTCTTATTAAAAAACACTTTTGCATTCTTTGAAAACCAGCAGAAGAAACTGCCCTATAATATCTGGGTCAAAAGTAAATATGTGACAAATACTGTATATGCCTTGAATCCGGAAGGTTGTAACTTGTTGGTTGTTTGCGTTTCGATATGTGGGATTAGACACTTGTTCTCAAGACTTTACTCATGGAGGACAACTGCTATCACGAGGAGGCCCAAAAAGGAAGTGGAAAAATCAGGCTGAAACTTAAAGGTTTAGTAATCAGTGTAAATAAATACATAATCATATTTTTGAAAATCCAAATTCTTTCTCCTGGTGCTCCTGTTTCCTCCCATCGTCAAAAGACATGCACTTTAGGTTAATTGGTTAATCAAATTGGCTATAGATGTGGATGCGAACATGAATGGATGGATGCCTGCCCCTTGAGCAAATAGCAACCTGTCCATGGTCAATAAAATAGATATTTTAGATGTTCTTTCCATCAGAGTCCAAAAACAATGGCTCTCTTATGGATTTAGGATCTTTTGAGAGTTGTAAAAGAAGTCAGGGAAAGATTCAGCAGAAGTAATAAAAATACATTTCTATAATACAGAATTATTTGCTCATTTTGACATTTTGTAAGGCAGTGAAGTTAATATCATAGCAAAAACATGACCCTTTCAATGCGCAAAATATGATCGCTCTCCTTAAAGCAAAAGACTGGTATGAATATTGTAGATACTCGTCTGATTGATAGAAAGTACATTAAAGTTTTCACTCTCCCAAAAGACGTTGTTGTTACGGTGCTAGTATGAACTGCTCTCATGGTAGCTTGTGTTGTGTTGTGGTGAGTCTTGTCAGCATATGGCTAATACTGGCTAGCAGAGTCCTGTTAACTGGCAAAGTAATTTCCTTTTAGGAAAAGATAACAAAACATAAGGGAAACTGGTTTGTCAGAGACTATTTCCAGGTTTGGTTTATTACACAATCAGGCACTAATGGCTGTTTACAGCAGCAGGATAGTTTGGAGCCGCTTTGGATTATTCTGTCTTCCTTTACAGAGTTTTTTTTTGTTGTTATCTGGGTGAGCATCAGAGTTAAGTAATCAATGAAGAAAGCACCAAGGTTGTTGCTTCTATTGGTGCTCAGAAACTATCACAGCAGTCACAGATGTACCCTAAAGGTGATTCTGTTCAGATAATCATACACGCTCATCTAAAATCTGAGGGGTCCATAGCCTCTATCCCACTGACATTTCTCTCTCAGCATCCACCTACTGTATCTTCATTTTTAAAATAGATTTAATGACCTATAACGAAAGAAAAGTGTTTTCCACGTGTGTTTGAATTTTTGTGTTTGTACAGCTGAAGGCGCACACCAACTGTGATATATGTTATTTTTGTTTGCGAGCATGCATGTTTTCTTATTGCACTTGCTAAGTGATGTGCCAAAAATGGGTATGTGATGGGGAGTGTGGTTGTTCACAGTACCTGGGGTTACCAAGGTTACCAAATTGAATCGCCCCCCTCAGACATGGCTGATCTACATAATTTGGTGGTATCATTCACAGCGTCTCATGGCCCGGGTGATGAATGGCACCCGCAGAAGATAATATTTCTGCTTGGATGTAATAAATCTTATGTAAAGTGTTCCACTGCTTATATAGAAAAGGCAGCGAGGTGTTAGAAAAACAAACACTCCTTTTTTTTTTTAACTTTGCCCCGGTTTCTACTTTCCTATTTTTTCATCCCTACACAGTTTTGTTTTTAACATAGAAACATGCAAACATTAGGCCTTTCCCAGGAAACACTGCATCTCTGCAATATGTGCAGCGATCACAAGGGTTACTCTTCATTCCCAGTGTTTATGCATGCGAAATATCACTGAAGCTGTTGCGTGTTTCTTTATATACAGTAGATGTTCTTGTTTTTTCACACTGTGTAGATTCTGATAATGTTCATCTCCCCAGTGAGGTCTTCTCTCTGCTACTTTTTTGCTGCTCCTGTACCTGTAGTATTGATCGCAGCCCCAGCCATCCCCTCAAAGACAGCCTGCAGTGTCCTGCTATTACTAAACCAGCCCCAGGGTTGTGAACTTGTGACCTCCTGCTGCTCAGCACCACTCAGTGAAGGGGCATGACCCCCACAAGAGACAGGGAGACCAGGGACACTCTGGAAAGCTTTTCCTGTTATTCATAGTTCCCCAATCATCATGTGTTTGCATGTGTTTATCATGGATTAACACCTGATTAAAAGCACAGTAACAACTGAGAACAGTTTTGCATTACATATCCAGGCAGATTCAAGTGATTGACACGACAATGAGAAACAGATGTGAAGCGGTTTGTATAGAAAGAGACTTCTGAACAGTTTGTCTGTGTAAAACCAGGAACGTGTGCAAATTAAATGCAACCTGTGTGCGTTACTCACTTGTAGTTTAATTCTAAATACAATGTGATAACAGTGCTCGGAAAATGTCAATTTATTCCAAAGGTTACTAATCACAATTGTTTACTAATTAAGTTTTTCGATCTCCTTCCACCTATTAAGCCTGTTTTTAATAAGCTGAGAGTCAGGTGTACTTGACAGTAATGAATGACTGATTTTAGCTGATCGTTATTGCTGCCCTCCTCTTGCCTGCGATGCACCGGGTGTGTATGTGCGCACGTGCGTGTGTCTGCGCGCGATGCGGCTGCCTAATAAAAGGGATAATTGTTCCATCTTTGCTTGCAGACACATAAAGCAGTGTGTATTGACTGCTTGACAGGCTGTGATTCCAGTAAAGCTAATGGCTTTCTCAATTCTCCTGCTCCATCCATCAGGCCCCGAGAGCACCCCGTCATGTTTTCAATTAATGAAGAGAAAACCATAAAAAGTTAAAAGCCAGTGTGACAAAGTGGACGACAGCAAGTACACACGCTCAGACAAGGGTGCACACATACACAAAATTTGTAATCACCAGCATGAAATATACAGACACATGCAGAAGGAAAGCACACCGACTTTAGGCCTGACAAAAAACAAGCTCCCACAGTTTTTTTTTTAACCAGGACACACACAAAGAAAAAACAATCATATCTTTTGCTTGCTGTTGGTTTGAAGCTCTCCTGTGTCTCAACTTCACACCTTCAGCTTGTAATCATAATGTCTATGTATTCTGGTGTGAGGCCTGGTTAGTCTGGGTGCAGATTGCTGGTTTTTTTTTGTAGGAGATAAAGGGAAACTTCCGATCTGCCTGGGTGAGTGATAGTAAAGCCCTCCAATTCAGGCAGGAAATTATGGAGTAAGTGGCTCGGTGGCTGATAGTCAAATGAAGCCAGGGCGGCTGGATGCCTGCTCTAATTAACCGGCTGGCAGCGATATCAGGAACCCTACCGGCCAACCTGATGACAAGACCAGGGTGTGCACAGGGGTACAAACAGGCACACGTCCGGAAATATGCAGGATAATGCAACACACACACGCACGCACGCATGCACACACACACACACACACATTATTCACAGAAGTGTACACAAGCGCTTTCTCAAAGTTTTTTTTTTGCTGAATTAACAATGCTGTATTATTTAAAAAGAGAGATCAATCACACAAAGAATGGGCAATGAGGAGAAAACATAATCTTAGCATTTTATTCTGAAATGCAGGCTGAAGAGGAGGCAATTTTCCATCAACGATGTTGTCTGCTGCCTAATGATGGCTCATGTCTGAAAATCAGCAATCTAACAATCGCACCGTATGACACTTTACAGAACTAATTTTAAATGATTGACAGTCTTTTATATGCATATCGCTAATCTCTGTTGCATTCCATTACCTCATTGGACAGAAACGGGGTAAGAAAAAGGCTAAACTTTGTTAGTGGGACAATTAATTCACAACAAATAAATAATTAATTAATTAAAAATCTGTGGAATTCACTGATCATTTCACAAATAAAAACTGAAGAGCATTTAAGGAACCTGCTGGAATATCAAGCCTCAATTCTTTTGTGACTGCGGTGTATGAACTCTGAACACTGCCCAAAATGAGACAATAGAAGACACAATGAAGATATTTGTGTCTCTTCATGTGTTTAATTTGCTGGTCTCCTAATCACCTGTCATGTGAAAGTAAGCTAAAAAATAAATGTGACAGGGGTAAAAGTGCCCGCTGGAAAATGGTCAACATAACTGCATATTCCTGAAGTTTGCTGGCAGTGTTTATGTCACATTGGCATTTAAAAAAACACACACACAACAAAAAAATCCCCACTTCTGGTTTCACTGAAAGAAAATAATTCCCAATTTAGCGTTTGACATTCTCTTATTAAAGCCTGCGTGTGTGAGAATTTCTGACTAGCTGCTATGGGAGTTCACACCTTACCCTGCAGGCCTTTTTGTTTCCTGACCAGTAATAGGTTCAATAAGATGAAAAATTAAAGCAGGGGAAACGAGAAGTTAACTTGGTGAGAATGACTTGATAGAATCACATGAGCGTCTAGTGCTGCGCCTGCACGCCTCTTCACTTTAACCAAACAGAGCTGAAGGTGAGAGAGCTACTGGAGGATAGATGAAGACGGCGTAATCATGCGTGGGAGTGAGATACAACCAATGCTTGTCAATCATCATCAAGCACCCTTCTTGATTCTCGCAGTTTGACTTTCCTCATCATTCAGGATAACTTCCAACTCGACACACTTGAGTTTTTTTTTCTTTTCTTTTTCTTTTTTGATTTTGATGAAGTTATTTTTCACTTTACTTGTACATGTTGAATGTGACACACACCTTATTTTGTCTCACAAACACACTTGCATTTTCCCTGCAATGTTTTTCAGAGAGGAGAAAAGGAGGACTGGCAGCTGAAGATAAATGCATTTTTCATTATTATAGATTCTCTCCACTTCTCCGCTGGCAGTGAGAGCAACCTCTGCTTAAACATCTCTTCTCTGCCCCTCGGCGCTTCCCCACGTTTGGATGCCGGCCAAGCAAAAAGAAAAAAAAAAAGTAATTTAAACATTACAGGAAATTAAATCTCACATTTCCAATTTTTAACCTAAAGTTTAAGTACAATGAAAATGTCACCCATGAATTATGGAATCAAGCTGAATTTCTCCTCTAAACTTTAAACAGCAAATCTAAGTGCCCTTGACAACAAGGTAGGCACTCAGAGGCTTTGCCATTCCCTTCCTCTGATGTGATGCTACAGCCAATCAGAAGAAGGAAGAGCACGGCGAATAATACCATTTTGCTCGGCTGCGCTTCTCTACTTGAAATATGAAAGAATATCAGATGAGAGTGATCACTATCAGCTACGTTTCTTTAATCTGATTTGTACTTCACTTGCAGTGAGGAGAACCTTGCACAGTGACGTATGGCTTAACATATATTCTCACAGCAAACTGTTGAATCTCTGACAAAGACATCCTCTGTTCAGCCGAATTTATGACAGCATCTAATATTATATTATATATTAAGACCTTATAGCAGTGCTCATAGTTATCCAAAATCACCTGTTAAAACATCTTTGTTATATTTCATTCTCTAAGCACAACATTACTGCAAAGATAATACATTCACTTGAAATGTCTCACACCAAGACCAAATTATATTTACTGCTAAATCACATTTCTGATGGCGCCACGTTATTAGAAAATTGCATGTTGTGCGTTTGATTTATGTCCTAGCATATCTAGGAGAAAAAAAAAGCATCCACCCTCCCACGCTCGCAGGTGAGATGAGTTCCTACAGATTGCTTTTAGTGTCATCCTCCGGGCTAAGTGTTGTATATTAAAGAGACAACGCAGTGGATTGTCACCCTGGCGCCCCACCACCTAGCAATGGGCCATCTTTAATTATGGTCCAAAGGAGGTGAATGCATTAGAAAAGGCCTGACAGAGCGGCCAGTGTGTAGATTATTTTAATTTGTGCCACGCCTCTAGGTGAGCGATGCAGCCGGCCTTGACCCTCCTCTGACTGCATGGATTAATGCCTGATAATGACTGCTGAGGCTATCATTGCAGCGGGCATCATTAATTATCCTTATTGATTGTTGCTCTCAGAGATAAAGCATTCTGCTGACTGGAAAATACCCTGCATGCACAAGGTCAAAGTACCAAAAAAAAAGGAACTTAGGTAATCGCATTGAGACCACAACACTTATAACAGAAAATAAATATGGCTGATACCATTGCACCCCACACCGGTGTCCTATAGTCTCCATTCCATCCTTCATTCCTGCCACCTGTCTCCTTCTCTCCCCCTTAAATCTGTCTCACAGTTTCCTGCAATCCAGTCATTTTATCTCAGTTGGGAATTTAAGAGAGTCCAACAAGAAACCTGAGGAGGTTAGGTGTACACTGTATTGAAAGAATATAAAGCTTTATATGACAGAAAAAGTGGTGAGTATTGAGGAAGCAATAGTGAAGTAAAATGCTGTGTGTGAGAGAGAAACCAGGTGGATGATGGTGGGAATGAAGAGTTGGGGAGTAGAGGAGTGAGGCAAGCTGGCAGGCAGCTGTAGTGCTCAGGCGGATTATGTTTCTGTGGCTACCATAATGGAGGAGACAGCAGGAAGTCATGGTTTTATATTTACACTACCCTACTACATCACCCTGCCCTCAAACACAGAAACTGGCACACACACCCATGTTACTAATATTTCACTCTCCATCAGTCACAGTGTCGTAGAGCAGGGTAAGAAATCACCCAAAACACATGAATTCCACTGGTAAATTCCAGTCCTGTCACCAAACAAGAGCATCAACATTGATGCAAAATTCCAAACTGGATTTAATGTTTGTTTTTACATATACAGGCAGAGACTCAAAACAGTAAGAAGCAGCTACTCTTCTTTGGTTCCAGGACAGCAAGAAACACCGCATCACATTATTATCCCCATATCTGCCAATTTGTGCCGAGGTTCAGCTGAGGCTCAAGCTTCAAAAACTGCAGTTCCTTGAAGGACCACCTGAGGATGCTTCAAAAGTGAGTCAAACCACATAGACCCCAGATGTTAAAATGCCCAACTTTAGAGCAAAACTAAACATAAAGGTTAAAATTGGGCAATAATGCTAGGGTAGGTGTAACACTAATTTGAATAACTGAACTGGACCTCTTTGACCACTGTGAACACTGAGCAGCGCTACAATCATGCTCACAATATGCCAGGGGTTTTCTATATTTCCTAACATGCAATTTCCCCATTATAAACTATAATAAAAACTGTCATCTCACACACATACTGTATTGCCATTAAAACAACATAATCCTAAAAACCCCAGTTAAACACCTTAAAAAAAAAAGAATAAAAAAGCAAGCAACACCCCCACCCAGTTTCATCTCTGGTCTCTCCCAGAACTTTTAAGTAGTGTTCATAAGCCTAGGGACACATTTGCTTGAACACCCTAGAGAAGGAAAAAGCGAAAACGGGTGCATAAATGCTACACAATGAGTCACTCTTCCTCAACAGATTGCACAAATACATTTATCCACAATTTTTAACCACATGATAATCAGTTATATTTGTTGCTAATATTGCCTTTTTATCTTAAAGCCACAATGTTCACCATACACCAAGTGGCTGCTCAAGTAATGGGAAGACTCGCACACTAATCACACTAATCATTAAAATGCTCAATAAAGAATCATTAAATATTTAAGAGCTCTCATGTGCAAGTTTAGGCTTCTTAATGTGCAAATATTTTTCATTTTCTGTGCCCAGAAAAGTGTATATACAATATAAAGTACAATTTACTCTGAACCAATAATTAAACACTTCTTTGTTACAACCATGTTTGTGGTTAGAACTGAATTGGATAAGCGGAAGAAAATGAAGGATGGATGGATCCAATTATCTAATAAAACAGCCTGCAAACAAATTGTGCAAGAAGTCTGTGCTCCATTTTTTTTGAGTGAAATGTATGCATCATTTTATTTATATGTTAGAATAACTTAGCATGTAATTTTGTCTGTGCAATGCACCCAAACAATTCTTGGATATGTCTTGTTAATGAACTAGCTAGTGTGGGTGGATAATGTGACACACTGCTCTTTAGTGCAAATACGGTCACTTATGGCTCAAAAAATTCATGATGGCATCCATGATCCAAAGCGCAGAGCTTCAGAACAGAAGCTTACACTAATGGGATGGTGTTGCACTGTGTTTTTGTAGGAATTAAACAAATGTGATTTAATTTGCTTAGGGTTTAGGCTGTTTTTTGTAACCTAAAAAATGTAACACTTTAATCAATCTTCTAGTTCTGCAAAATAAATAAATAAATACATTTAAAAAATTAGTAAATATTTTCCAAAATGCCTTAACTATTCCTTTAAAGTCAGGTAAAGAGTGGAGTAATAGCAATAGAACCAGGGTTTAAATTGTCTTCTAAAGTCCAGCCTCCTGCAGGAAAGTCAGCCTTACAATGGACAGGGCATGCTACTGCATGGAATTTAATGCTAGTATTAAATGCAAATCTGGAGTTGCATCCAAACATTCAATCCAATCAATATGGAAATAATCAGGAGGGTACAAATTTAGCATCATTTGACAGTATGTGTTAACTGTTAGCCTACCACCTTCATGTGTGTACCTCTGTGCTCATGGCTGCATGTCTCCTATCCCTGGCTCAGACAGATATAGAGCAGACGGGAAGTGAGTGTGACAGAAATGTATTTTCTTTTCAAAAGCTGGTTGGAAAGGCCGCAGAGCACCTCTCGTGTCCTCACTCTTCACGGCCTTCTCTAAGCCTGTGATTGGCATTTCTTCATATGTGGATCCTGTTCTTCCTGTGACTTCCTTCTTTGTACAACTAGCCAATGTCAAACAACAAATCCATCCCAATCACAATGTGGAGGGTGAGGAGAGACAGAACACCACCAAAAGGGGAGAACATGCAGATGCTTGGTCATAAAGGTTGGCACAGTACTACAACAAAAAAAAAAAATACAGTTTTCATGTTCTTTAAATAGATATTAAAGATGTATTTAAGTGGGCACTGGCTTTTTAATTTTTATTTTTTGGTGGTCTTGATCCATAAATGTACTTGTCTAGGATTCAGTACATAGTAGAGATGCACACACTGGAGGCAGGGCAAGACAAAGGAATAGTCTGTCTTTTTTTGTTAGTACCTGTTTGAAGTATATCAGAAGAAGCTTTCCAAGGTCTGGAAATTCATTACTGGACAGGAGCTTTGAAAGAGGTCTGTAGGATGTGTATGGCTTGCTGTGTGTGTGTGTGTGCGTGTGTGTGTGTGTGTGTGTGTGTG